>NW_019060210.1:1348180-1363039 GCF_000696155.1 Zootermopsis nevadensis
AAGGTTGTTAGAAACTAGCGTCCATGTTTTCTGGCCCCGAGAACGATACTCCACAATAAAATACCGCAGTGGACAACCCCCACTAGGCCATGACTCCAGGAATAATGTGACTGATGTTGAGTTTACCAACAGAAGATCATCCTGTGCAGGAACTCGGGGTGCTGTGGACATTAAGATTGAAAGTCTGGGTGGGAGACAATATCCATGCAGTTTTATAGCATATTATTGTTATGTATGTAATGACATACCATAATAATCACATTGATTTTCAGCATTAGATAACTACATTTACAATATTCATTTTGACCAGCATACTTTTAACTTAACTCTGAAATAACACTTAAGATCTGGGGTATATTACGTGTATACCTCCTCCTTTAGTGGTGGCAGTGACAACAGAACTTGGTTTCCCATTACCAACCGAGTTCACTGCTGTGAGGAAGAGCTGATAATTAGAGCCACACTTTACCCCATCCAGTGTGTATATCTTCCGGTCTGGGTCCAGCACCACCTCCTGCCACTCCCCAGATTCTCGTTTGTAGCTCAATGTGTATCCTGTGGGACAAAATAATAACAAAACTTCTAACTGACAGACTAAATGACGAACTTCTTGGAGAACAGCCAATCTTGAGGGGCTAAAAATTACTCATTTACTCAATAAATTCCTAATTTTTTATGGAACACAAAGGCTGATTGTCATGTACATGGCAGTCTTCAAGCCTTATTTATTACCTTTAGGTTAACATTTGATTTTACTCTCTCAGCTATAAACATTCACTATTGTTGGTCTGCACAGTACTGCCATCTAGCATGAAGAATTTTATGTTTTGAATGCTATTTTGATACTTGTGATGTTTCTCAGTGTTAAGTGGTTGTAATATAATAATAAAATTAACTTTTGTTAATGTAATATTCAGAATTTGGTTGCTATGTTTATAAGTTGAAGTGATTTTTATTGATGTGTATGTAGTAAGATGAGCCACAGTAGCTTCATCATTATAATGCTGACTACAGGCTGAAAAGCTGGGATTTAATTTCTATCAGGGGGCAAACAACTTTTCTCTTAGTCGCTGCATCCAAACTGGCTTTGGACCACACCCAATCTCCTCTCCAATGGGTACTGTAGGTAAAGTGGCCAGGCACCTCCAGTCCAATGGGTACTGTAGGTAAATTGGCCAGGCACCTCCATCTAGTGTTGAGATGAAGAAAGAGTGAAGCTATACTACCCCACTACCTCATATGTCTTTATCATATGGTATATAATAAGTATCAATGACAACTTCACCTTTACCTATGAACATAATAGAATAATCCTTATAATGAGTTAAGATTTTTATTTTAAAGTTACATTCTTTTAGCAAAGCAGTAAAAGAATAATGCACAGCATGAGGGTTAAAACACTTCTGAAGCAGAACAGAAACCATGTCCACAAATTCAAATTCCTCCTTAAAACAACACAGTGTGGCACCATTTTTACTGTAACATTGTAACTGCGACTTGAGTCGGGCTATTCTTCCACCAATATATCAGGCAATTCTTTTTGTGCATGAAATAATGTAAAATTAAATTTTGACCCAGACTGGACTTATATTTTTTTTGTACTAGACCCTTAAATTTTTTTGTTTTCTTTTAATAAGAAAAGAATGGAGTCACTTTCAAAAATTTTCTGATGATCAAATTGTGTTTAATACAATATACAAAATAAGGCACACAGAACTCACCAATTACTGGACTCCCACCATTATCTGGTAGTCTCCACTGCAGAGCCAGGCTGCAAGTTGTCGTGGCAGGGACAGACAGATGAGGGGCGCCAGGAGGAACTTGTACTATTATCTCGTATGTGATTTCATCTCGACCAAAAACATTCTCTGCCAAGCAGGAGTAGTTACCAGCATCTTCTGGCCTAAGTGGACCAAGTGTCAATACCCCATCTGGGAGCACTCGTTGATGCCTGTTCCCTGACGATGGGGTAATGAAGTTACCAGAGGGACCACGCCAATTACGATTAGGTTCAGGAAGACCCACGCCATGGCATACTAACATAATGCTCTTGACCTGCTCCTCCTACCACTCGTCGAGAAAACGAAGCTATCCGTGCTGGGACTGAAATAGTGAAGGAATAACCACATACTCTGACTAGAGATTAAGCAGTATACTTGTGTGACTGGTTGAAGAAATGAATTACATTTAAAAATGTAAAACCAAATAAAGAAACAATAAAACAGAACAATGGGATTAACCCTTACTGATATAATGAAGATAGTAAATGACAATTTTTTCTGCAAAATAAAAAGCACAGCAAGTAGCACACCAGCTTCAGAACTTTCTTATCGGTAATGAATGTTAGAAAAATTAATTCTTTGTCCATTTTATGATTCTTGATATTGAGGGTTTTTTTATTTATTTACAAGTTCCAAGAATCCAATAGTGGATATAGAACACGTCACAAACTCAAGTATAAAAACATAAAATACATACATTAAAAAAATTACATCTAGACAAGCAGCGTACTAAATTCAAGACAATATAATTAGTATTTTTATTACAATAGTTATCCAATTAAGTACTCATCCACAGTGTAAAACGAGTGAGTAATTAAGAAATGCCTTAATGCAACCTTGAACTTTTTAAAATTATTTGAGGTATTCTTAACCTCTGTGGGTAATTTATTAAATATCTTTATACCCGCATAGTGAACTCCTTTCTGATAAATAGTTAAATTGGCTTGAGGTAGATACACATTTTCTCTCTGTCTAGTATCAATAGTATGAGAGTCAATGTTTGATGGAAAAAGAGTTTTGTTTTGTAATACAAACAGTAATAAAGAAAATATATATTGTGATGCCAACGGTAAGATATCTAATTCTTTGAATATATTTCTACACGATACTCTATTGCTACATCCCATCATTGTTCTAATTGCCTTTTTCTGAAGGAGAAAAATAGTGTAACTACTAGATGAATTTCCCCAGAAAATGATGCCATAGCTCATTAAGGAATGAAAGAAAGCATAATAAATTGTCTTTAGTACTGAAATAGACTTATATGGTTTCATATTTCTAATTACATAGCAAGCCTTGCTCAATTTTTTAATAAGTAGATCAATATGATTCTTCCAAGTTAATGCACCATCAATCATAATTCCCAAGAATTTAGTACAGAAGATATTATTAATGAATTTATTATTATAACTTATTGTAACAGTATCTGACATTTTTCTCTTAATTTTAAAATTAATATAATGTGTCTTATTAAAGTTTAGTGATAATCTGTTCATTCTAAACCAGCATGGCATACTAACATAATGCTCTGACCTGCTCCTGCTACCACTCGTCGAGAAAACGAAGCTATCCGTGCTGGGACTGAAATAGTGAAGGAATAACCACATACTCTGACTAGAGATTAAGCAGTATACTTGTGTGACTGGTTGAAGAAATGAATTACATTTAAAAATGTAAAACCAAATAAAGAAACAATAAAACAGAACAATGGGATTAACCCTTACTGATATAATGAAGATAGTAAATGACAATTTAATCACAGAAGATGCCTCCCACTATTTGTTTGTTATTCATGGCATTTAAAATCTCTGTAGTCAATTTATAGATTGCATTATCTGTTTTTAATCCTTTCCTAAATCCATATTGTAAACAGGGAAATACTGAAAGATGCCACTTAATTGTTAAACCAAGGCATAGATAAAAGAAACAAATTATAAATATGTATTAATAAACATGCTGTGATTACATGAACTGACTTTGAAGAGCTTATGGGGGGGGGGAGTGGAAAATCTTCCAGCATCAGGAAGATAAGTGTGTGCACTTCACAAGAGAACTAGGTACAAACACTGAAAACTCACCTCTGGAGACTGGTGCTTGGGGAACCTTGATGCTGCTCTGTCCCTCTCCTATTATTGTGGAGGCAGTCACCCAGAATTCATATTGCTGGAATTCTTTGAGTCGACGAACTTCATAGGTCAGCTCTCTGTCACCAAACACAGTCTCCTTATGCTCATCCTGTGATGGAAATCAAGAAACATTGTTCCATGCAATAGCAGTGATGTCAGACTGCATATGTAAAATGGTGATATATGGAGATTATGGTGGAATCAATATCCTGGTAAGTGAGAGAGCTTAGAGATCACATTTGTTTTTAAATTACAGTGAAACAAGTCAAGGAATTGTTTCGTTATGTTTCTTCCTGCTACAATTTAGTCTTACCTCTGAGTTTATTGTAAATGCATGCAAAGGAAAATAACACACATTATGTACACTGACAGTTGCAGATTAGAGCAGCAACAATTTCAATAATGTTAGGGCGGAACCTAGGAAGCAGTAAAAAACTTTTAATATTTAATTTGTAAACAGGGGGAACAGTGGCGGCCCATCCATAAGAGCTCCAGAGCTCTTCTGGACTTACAAATAGTTAAAACATTGTCGAGCATGTATGGGTTTTCTCCTGATGCAAATTTACTTTTCATTTATTTATATAGTTATGTGTTGAAAAACTATTCTGAATTTTTCCCCTTGTGCAGCACTACCACTGGTCAGACTCACGAGCCGCCACTGAGGGTAATGGTAACATGGTAACATCAAAATTTCATTCATAAAGAAATTAAGATCAGATTAAATGTAGGAAATGCTTGCCACCCTTCTGCTATATAAATATTTGAAGACTGAAATATATAAATGAAACTAATTTTGTGTACTGTTTTTTATGGATGTGAAAATCACTCTCTCATATTAAAGGAAAAACAGACTGAGGCTGTTCCAGAATAGGGTGTTGAGGATAGCAGTCTAACTATAGAAGAATGAAGTTACAGGGACTGGAGAAAACTGCATTAGGATGATGAAATCAAGGAGGATGAGTTGGGTAGGGCATGTAGCATGCACAAGAGATAAGTATTTCACAAAACATTCTAATTAAAAAATATTAAAGCAAGAGGCTAATTGGAAGATCTAAGTGTAGATGAAATTATAATCCTAAAATGGATCTTATCAAGCTGGGGTGTGAGGGAGTGGACTGGATTAATCTGGCAGAATAGTGATCGGTGGTAGGCTCTTGTAAATATGGTAATGAACCTTCAGGATCAGAGAAAGCAGGGAATCCACTGACCAGATAAGGAACTGCCAGGTTCTCAGTAAGGGCTTTCTTCATGATGTTCGTTAAACTATAAAAAAATTCATGCAGAGCATCTAAGTATGTCTTGTGCTTTTTGTAAAAATATTCTGAAGCTTACTTTGCGCAGCAATGAATGGTAGTACACATTGTACTTGATAATGTTGCCATTTGGTTCCAGCGGTCTTGTCCAGGCAACCATAATGCTGTCAGATGTCATTGCTAGTGCCTTGATTTGTTCAGGTGGACCTGGAACTGTAAGAAAAATAAACATTTTGGGAATAATTTTCTTAAAAAGGAAATCAAAACAAGAAAATATCAGATGGATAAGGGTAGGATCATTTACTGTAGACATTTCAGTAGAAGGATATCACATTATACTTTATCCTTACACAACACAGAATGTAAAAGTTATAGCTATTTTATTTTCACTGGGGGGACATAACTAAGTCTGTACACCACTGTATAGAAAATAAATGACAGAGCAGACAGAATACCTATTTTCTTCTTTCATGTCTGTGAGAGGTCTTACTTTGCCACGTATCACTTGCCATGTATCTTTAATTAACAGTTTTTCTCCTTAACAGATTAATAAAGTTTATACTTTCAGAATTTTCTTTCAGTTCTTTTGCTGACATATTATTAATTCATTACTTCCAATGCTAGCAAAAATGTTACTTTGTTATTACACTGTATACTGAATTAAAGACCCTGGAGTCTAATAATATATAATATAATGCAATACCTTCGCATGGGGAAACATAATACAATATAGCACTTTAATACTGACTATTATGTGTGCCAGAGGTTTTCAACCTGCAAACCTTCAATATATTCTGTGCAGTTTTCCCTAAGTTACCAATCCAAATGCCTGTATCATATCTTCCTTCCTGCTTTATACAAGGCTTCCTAAAATGCCAAACCAACACAAATTAGCTCCAACTGTGAAATCCTAGTCTGATAAACTGTCCTTTTTCTAACACGGTGGCCCATGAAGAGTGAAAGGTGTCCCCATGTCTAAAAATGAGAACTCCTGATCTACACATAAGGAACTGTGAAGTTCAAAAATTTGAGATTTAAATCTGAATGTATGTAGGTAGGGTTAATTATGCTGTTTTGATAGCAAAGAATATAATTTACCTTTACAATTGCTTTGGTAGCAAAGAATATAATTTACCTTTACAAATATAGCAAACACAGTTGCAGACAAGCACTGTAAACTATCAACAATGTTCTATTTTCAATTAAAAGAGTTAGTAAGAATGTTCTTTTTGTTCATATAAAGCTCAGGGTTTAAAAAAGACTAGAAGTATGGGATTTCACAGTAAATACTAGCTGTGTATAACATACCATCTTCCTCTGTGGTACAGTGGACTGGATTGGACCTGACTCCTTCACCAGCTGTAGTAAATGCCAGCACTCTCACACTGTAGTTTGCAAACTTGGCCAAACCATGAAGATTTGTCTCAAGATTTGTTGTTTCCTTTATTTCCACATCTGATCCCATACCTAGAACATTGATTATATGCAGTTTGGAAATTATAACTCATTAGGGGAAATATAAAGTTACGCTGTACATTATTGTGGTAAATCTTTCGTTCTTGTTGGAAAGTCTGTTTGAGGAGTATTTATTTGGATGATTTAGACATTACAATTTAGATGCTAAGGTGTTGGGTCTTTCAAATTTTTGAGTAGGTTTTCATGCTTCTCACCTCCTTGAAAACTGATGTGCTTGTATAAAACATTGTAACCCTCAATGACTCCATTATGATGTTCAATTGGTGGTGGTACCCTTCTCACTCGTACACTCTGTGGAGACAATGCAGAGCAGCGCAAGTCTTGTGGTGCCATGTCTGGAACTAAGATATATATATATATGTAAATTTGAAAATATAACACTTGGCAGTGTGGATGTAGAAAGCATGAGAAATTTAAAGTTATTTAGATTTGAATGTAATTTTCAATTGCATGAAAGTTACTCAGGGTAAAAATAGCAACAAATCACTTGATTTCATTAAAACCATCATGTAAATCATCGAAATTTTAGTTGATTTAGAGTTATACCTAATACTATCTTGTGGTAGTTCTGAGCTTACAATGTTTGGAAAACAGCATGTTATCTTGTTTCAAATAATTAAGTAGACATTCAGTCAGGAGCATATGAATGCCTGACATGCTTTCTGAAATTCCAGCTGTTTCATCATCCTAAATTTTGCCACTTTCAATTGTCTGATCTTAACCAGTGATCATAATCACTGCACATTGCTTGTAAACTGTCTGCTTCAAGGCCACCACACCAATTCTGCAGCAGATATTTTTCCTCATGAACACCCAACCATTTATTCTCTTCATTGTCTACAAATATTTGTTTTCATGACTGATTATGATAATTTGCTTTACCATACCCCAAACTTTCACTTTATATGCAACATCTAATGGTATAAGCTTCTTCTCGAGAACATTTAACGTTGTTATTCTCATCTACTTTCTTTTGCCACTTTCTTTTGCATAAGTCCTGTTCAACAGTATATTTTCCTTACATTTTCATGAATAGCTCTAAAATGTTAATAGCGCTGAAGTAGTGTAAGATCTAAAATGTTAAAATGAAACACCACTTACACACAATGTTTATAAATCTGACTATACACTCATAATTTTTGTCGTACTGTCCCACGAAGCGGCTGTTAAAAGTTGATGCCTAAGAGACTGGCAGTATTGAAACAGGGTAGGAACAAAGGAAAAGTAAAGCATATGGTGAGTGATACATTCTTGAAGGCCATAAAGGAGAAAGTCTGAAGGTGTGTGATGAAATAGAAGATGAAGTCCATAGCGTGCACAACTGAAATGTTTCAACATCTAAAGAGATGAGATCGAGGCACGTAATAATTTCTTTATATTTAGTTTACTGATTTATATAAAAAAACTATGACAAATTTGGAAATATAATTGTCTGCTTACAGATAATTGACAGCCTACTGTAATGTAGAATGTTCATCTAAGCAAGCATTAGAAATGTTGTTCAAAATATGTTTCATAATATTTAATAGCATACTTCTAACCAAAGTGAGGGATGCATACCTGCCCAGCCACTATTTACAAATTACCTCAACTCTCTCAAAAACAGGTTGTAAAATGAAATACCGGTTCACAACATATAATGTTTACCTTTCTAAAGTTTGTAACATTTATCTGAAATATTTTTGGGTATTGTAAAAAATTCAAGAAGTTAAATATTCTGGTACAAGTTAAAAAAAATTAATTTCATTATGCATTTTACTCAAGTCTTATAGTGTTATTACTGAGCCATCAAACAGTAAATGATGTATTGATATGTGCTTACACCCATTATATACCTTAAAACATGCTGCCATTCTGGATTACTTGTCAAAATAACCACATAAAAGTATAATTTATAAAATTACTTCAAACAGTTTAAAACTATGTATACCAAAAACTAGACATTTTTGGTCACATAGCTTAACAGCACATAGAACTACAAAATATGGTGTGTGTGCATGGTGAGTCAACTTTAATTTATAACAATCTGACAATGTGCACAAGAAAACAAAAAGACACGCAATATTTACCTACCACCCTCCAATGTTGTTACAGACTGTGTTGGTGAGGCAGGGCCTGACCCCACCTGGTTGAATGCTCGCACTGTCACCTCATAACAGGTGAACTGGTGTAGAGAGGTTAGTGTCACCTCCAAGCGGTGTCCTCTCACTGTACGCACTTGTTGAGGGGCTGTGGATGGAGCACTGTTTCCTGGTACCCCACTTGGTATCCCAGGATCTCTCCATTGGAGTAACTCACTAAGGGAGGCTGCATAGAGAAACAGCATGATACATAATTTACTGCACACTATTTGGAATTACTCTCACCTTCCATTTTACGTGAAGTGACTCTGGACTTGTTGCTTCAACAGATATATCTATTGGGGGGCCACTGGGAGCTGTATAAATAAAGAAGATAACTCTGTTAGATAGTGAAGTGTTTAGTGAGTCCTTGAAAATGTCATCACTTCTATTATCCTCACCTTCCTGCAAAGTTAGGGCAAGAGTAGACTCACTGGGAGGCCCTGCCCCAACCTCATTGACAGCCAGTAGTCTCAACTTGTAGGATGTAGCAGGTCTCAAGGTACCCAAGCGGGCCTTGTGAATGTTGCCTCCAACAGTAACATTGTTCCATGAACTCATTCCTCCACCCAGTGTGGGCTCCTCCTCACGAAACTGTATTACATAATGAGAGATAGGAGCATGACCTGAGTATGGTGCCCCCCATGAGACGCTCACCCACCGACTTCCCACTTCTTGCACGTCGACCCGTCCTGGGGGTACTTTCTTTTGCATAAGTTTATAATGTTTATAAATCTGACTATACACTCATAATTTTTGTCATACTGTCCCAAGAAGCGGCTGTTAACAGTTGATGCCTAAGAGACTGGCAGTATTGAAACAGGGTAGGAACAAAGGAAAAGTAAAGCATATGGTGAGTGATACATTCTTGAAGGCCATAAAGGAGAAAGTCTGAAGGTGTGTGATGAAATAGAAGATGAAGTCCATAGCATGCACAACTGAAATGTTTCAACATCTAAAGAGATGAGATCAAGGCACATAATAATTTCTTTATATTTAGTTTACTGATTTATATAAAAAAACTATGACAAATTTGGAAATATAATTGTCTGCTTACAGATAATTGACAGCCTACTGTAATGTAGAATGTTCATCTAAGCAAGCATTAGAAATGTTGTTCAAAATATGTTTCATAATATTTAATAGCATACTTCTAACCAAAGTGAGGGATGCATACCTGCCCAGCCACTATTTACAAATTACCTCAACTCTCTCAAAAACAGGTTGTAAAATGAAATACCGGTTCACAACATATAATGTTTACCTTTCTAAAGTTTGTAACATTTATCTGAAATATTTTTGGGTATTGTAAAAAATTCAAGAAGTTAAATATTCTGGTACAAGTTAAAAAAAATTAATTTCATTATGCATTTTACTCAAGTCTTATAGTGTTATTACTGAGCCATCAAACAGTAAATGATGTATTGATATGTGCTTACACCCATTATATACCTTAAAACATGCTGCCATTCTGGATTACTTGTCAAAATAACCACATAAAAGTATAATTTATAAAATTACTTCAAACAGTTTAAAACTATGTATACCAAAAACTAGACATTTTTGGTCACATAGCTTAACAGCACATAGAACTACAAAATATGGTGTGTGCGCATGGTGAGTCAACTTTAATTTATAACAATCTGACAATGTGCACAAGAAAACAAAAAGACACGCAATATTTACCTACCACCCTCCAATGTTGTTACAGACTGTGTTGGTGAGGCAGGGCCTGACCCCACCTGGTTGAATGCTCGCACTGTCACCTCATAACAGGTGAACTGGTGTAGAGAGGTTAGTGTCACCTCCAAGCGGTGTCCTCTCACTGTACGCACTTGTTGAGGGGCTGTGGATGGAGCACTGTTTCCTGGTACCCCACTTGGTATCCCAGGATCTCTCCATTGGAGTAACTCACTAAGGGAGGCTGCATAGAGAAACAGCATGATATAATAATATGTATGTCATGACATGGATATAATTTACTGCACTCTATTTGGAATTACTCTCACCTTCCATTTTACCAGAAGTGACTCTGGACTTGTTGCGTCAACAGGTATATCTATTGGGGGGCCACTGGGAGCTGTATAATAACTCTGTTAGATAGTGAAGTGTTTAGTGAGTCCTTGAAAATTTCATCACTTCTATTATCCTCACCTTCCTGCAAAGTTAGGGCAAGAGTAGACTCACTGGGAGGCCCTGCCCCAACCTCATTGACAGCCAGTAGTCTCAACTTGTAGGATGTAGCAGGTCTCAAGGTACCCAAGCGGGCCTTGTGAATGTTGCCTCCAACAGTAACATTGTTCCATGAACTCATTCCTCCACCCAGTGTGGTCTCCTCCTCACGAAACTGTATCACATAATGAGAGATAGGAGCATGACCTGAGTATGGTGCCCCCCATGAGACGCTCACCCACCGACTTCCCACTTCTTGCACGTCGACCCGTCCTGGGGGCCTCTGGTGGCTCTGAAATTATTACAGGCAAATAACATGGTGTCATATGCTGTAAGATGAAATGAAAGAATGAAACAAAGGCACTCGGCTGCTCTCAGATGATTTTGTTTCATACTTAGTTACATAGCTAGTTACTACTCAGTTGTCTGTGATTGCCACTGACTACCAAATGACCACACACCATTTGCCTTATGACATGTAAAATGGAATTTTACTAAGACAAAATTCATATTGATAAATGTATCACCTTTGACTGCGAGGTAAACTATCATCTCATCCTGACCAAAATCATTGGAAGCTGAGCAACGATATGGACCAGCATCTCTCCGAGCCAAAGAGTCCAAATGCAGTTCTGCTGTGACTCCATTGGGTGTCTGTCGTTCCGTAATCTGGGTGTGGGTAGGATTTAGAGGTCTGTGAGATGCTGACCATGCTACATGCAGGGGCAAATCTCCTTCCGCTTCACACACCAACACAATTCCTTCTCCTGCTACACCACTTTGGTTTACTGCCCGTGATCTAGAATGTGTTGGAACTGAAAAGAAAATTTCTGATCATGAAACCTATTGAGACTGATGTGTAAATTATTCTGTAAAACTAATAAATTCATGTTCATATCAGTATTAAATGAAGCATCTGTCTGTTCAGTCGCTGGTCACCTTCGAAACCTGACAAAGAAAGAAATAATATAATCAAAAGCTTTATGAATGTATACCATGGAATAGAATTAAAAAATGTTTATACTGTTCGCTGTTACAGATGGAAAAATGAACTACTGTTTGGAAGTACTGGTAATGTTGTTTAAATTTTAATGCTGCAACAAACACAAGGAAGCACTGGCAGTATGTCCACACGAAATGATTCAATGACAGCTAAAGGGACAGTGGGTAAAACTGGGGCAGGTCCAGGAAGATGGTTGCAGATTTTATGTAGCTTTCAAAATAAACATATTTTGTAGAATGAATCCAACAGAAAAACAATATATGAGAGACCCTAAATGTTTTATAAAAATTACTATAACGATATAATTGCAAAATTGTCTGAAAATTATGAAGTATATACTCACCATTTACTCTTAGGAAAATAACCTTGCTAAGGCCAGACCCAATACCATTGCTAGCCTGACATGTGTAATGACCTTCATGTGATGGGTCAACCGTTCTGATCAGCACTGAACCATTACTTGAGATGACAAGTCGGGGACCAGACTCCAGGGTTATATAGTCACCAGGTTGTTCACCTGTAAAAATCTGAGTTTTTATATGGTAATTATGTTTATATTTACAAATTATGTACTTTATAACAATCAATATATTAATTATAGCAGTAGTTTAAGTGTTATGTAATATTTAAAGCCATCAGCCTCCCTCTCTTCATTAGACCATCCTTCCTTTTAAGTTTTAGAGGTTATTTGGAGTGACCCATATGTATTGGTAGCAGGTCAGTTATGCTAGGTTAGGTAATTTGTTTAAGATTCTGACACTTCAAAAATTATCCCTTACTACAATCACACTGACTGAAACTATGTCAAACCAAATGAACCTTTATAGCTGAAGCTTGTCTACATAATAATTAAGAATGTAGTTCATACTACAAAAAACAAAAAAAACACTGTCACCATCACAATGATCAATTTCTGAATGCTGTTTTGGAATATATATACTGTTTACGCTGATAATGATACATAACCTATCAATACTAAATGCAAAGGTACTGTCTGTTAAAGCAGCTGGTATGTATATTTACCACTTGACCTCAAAGGGTTAAGCCAACATGAGTTAGACTAGAATTAACAGTTTGAGTAATTTTCATTATGTATTAGGTTTTTCCTTTCTGAGATGTTATTTTTAAGAAAATACATAACCTCAATTTTTTTTTACATTATTCTAGAGACTTTTGATTATGGACTAGTGAGTGATAACTACTCCCTTTACTTCAGAAGTACTAATAACTCATAAAATGTAATGCACTTACGAGACTCCTCAGAAAATGGACTATGTCCAGAAGATAACCAGGAGTAATGACAAGCAACAGTTGTTGACATGTTCAAAAATCAAGAGAGTAATAATGTCACTAACCCTTGGCTTTCATCCATGTTATTATGGGTGTTGGAAAGCCACTGGCTTGACAGTGTAAAGACACAGGATGCTGGAACAATACTGAGATATCCTGGGGCTCAACATAGAGCCTATATATATATATATAGCCTAAACCATGTACTTAACTGTCAGAATCATTATGACAGGAATATAAATGTCACTTTCCCTTGGATTTTATTATTGTGGAAACTGAAAAGATGACAATTCTAACATAAATTTAGAATAACTAAAGAAAAGTATATACCCACACACAAACAAAATAAATGGCAGAAGAAAATATGATTTGAAGCTTTTGCAGTGACATAACTTAATAAAATCTTCTCAGGCAATCAGCCGTGTCAACTGGTGAAAAGAAGAAACTGATGCTTGAGGGACCAACTCTGTCCCCATCATCAAGTTTCTGATGTGACTTGATGTTGAGATCATCTCCCATCTCATGGTCAGACCCTAGCCAATCACAGCTAGTGGGTGGAGTCAATAGCTCATGCTGTGTGACCCTGCTTTCTATTGATGTTTTGACCAGATTGCTTCAGCATTTTTTTTACCGGATACCAGGTCTGACTCAAAGTGTTGCCTCCATTCCTATTAAAGTTACTGGGATGCAGGTTGATCTATATGATTAAATAATAACCAAAATAACCTCATAATGATTCATGCTCATTTCTTTCAAGCTGGAACTACATGCCAGACCCACTTTTGTTCATAAACTACACTCTTATGCTTTCTATTGGTGTTTTGACCAGATTGCTTCAGCATTTTTTTTACCGGATACCAGGTCTGACTCAAAGTGTTGCCTCCATTCCTATTAAAGTTACTGGGATGCAGGTTGATCTATATGATTAAATAATAACCAAAATAACCTCATAATGATTCATGCTCATTTCTTTCAAGCTGGAACTACATGCCAGACCCACTTTTGTTCATAAACTACACTCTTGGACATGAGTAGATGATAATGGATTAACCAAATGACAGATGACAATATAAGAAGATGGATAAACCATCACATCATGATCTGCCCTTCTGGAAACTTGTACCTCTAACAATAAGTTTGGCAGTGTAGTTGGCCACAGCTGCAGCATTACTGGCAATACAGGTGTAATGTCCTGAGTGTCGGGCTGCCAGATTGCTGAACATCAGGTTGCTTACAAACTGGTGCTGCTGTTCTTGTACATCTGCCTCCTGAGACAATGGACCTCCATCCTTGCGCCACGTGATTGTTATGGGGAAGTCCCCAGATATGATGCTGCATGACACTTGAGCTCTCATTCCTTCCTGTAAATTGCTGGGGAACTGGAATGGGGCAATTTGTGGTGGTTCTGTGAACAATGTATGTCATTTTTTTAAACACATAAGAACCAGTAATGTTTTATAGTATCTTTTGTGTTAGCAAGTTCAAACTCAATAATGCAATAATGGAATTACCTGCTACATGTTATACTTTGATACTTTGACAACCCGTTCTTCAAGTGCCTGAGCGCTGCGGGTCCCAACTTTTCGTTGGCTCGATCTATAGACATTCGGTAGGACTCCTTGGACGAGGGATCGGCCC
>NW_019060210.1:1363081-1399742 GCF_000696155.1 Zootermopsis nevadensis
CGCGGACAGACATCCAGGGATTGAGTGGGAATCGAACCCACGGTCCCAGTGACCAAGCGGCACAAGGCCCACATCTCAGACCACGCGGCCACTGAGACGGCACGCTACATGTTATATTTCAGATTAAATAAAAAGAAACAGACTTTTATTGAATTAATCTATCTGTTTATTTATATTATGATTTTCCTTATTAGGTTTATGGTGCAGTGCAATTACACGTTTATAACAAAGTATTAATTTCCTTGCATTATGAGGTTAACACACATGGTTCAATCTTGGGAAATAATCTACATTACATTATATTATAAGTTGTCAGAATCACATAGTGTTCAAAACCTGAGAATCACCAGTTCCTCCTATTATTTTGTAACCTACAGTCAGGATACGTACTCATAACATCAAGGTATGGTCTACCATGAGCTGACTGCCCTTGTTGGTTGCTGACTGAGCAGGAGTATTCCCCTTTGTCAACGTGTTCGACTAATAGCGTGCCATTGGAGAACACCCTCTGTCTGAGATGAATGGGCAGAATATCACCAGCTCGCTGCCACGTCACACTGGAGATGGGGAATCCTGCTACTGGACATCTGAGGTATACATCAAGACCCGCGACCACAGTCAGGTTCTGCGGTACACGGGCAGAAGGAGGGCCTGTAATATGTGTACAATCACTGAAACACAGGGCTACAACATTGTCTGCGGGTGTCAAGACAGCATAAAGTAGACTGTCCAGAGATATATTCATGATATTTTGGCTCTCTTTAGATGTCTTCAATAATCTCTTCCTTCTCTATCCTGTATTTTAATGTTTCTTTTATGTATCTTTCATATTCCATTGATCAAATATGATCAATCTTGTGACTTCTATCCTTTCTTTCTTTTTGGAACAAAAATATTTAATTTTCCTTCATGTGTTTGTTTACTTGTCCAATAAACTCGCTCATCCACTTGTTTCTGGAACTCAAAACAGTAACGTATATTTTTATACCACCAGTTTCTTTCATCACTCATATTTTTAATATTCATGAGCCAACTGAAACTACTAGTTTTGTAAAACTGTACCTGTGTAACCTTTACATTTTTCTTGTTTGATGCAAATTTTATGCTTCCACAAATACAACTGAACCTTAATATTAGCCTCTATAACCATGTGAAATATGGCATGGTCAAAGATTATAAACACATCTATAAATCTTAACTTGCCTCTCTAGATATTTAAATTAAAAATTAAACATTTAAGTTCTTCCCAGAACTTCTTGTGAATGCCTGAAGCATTGTATGCATGGTTATGCTGCCTTAGGGATAACCTACTATAAATATTGAGCATGGCGGAGTGCTGAACAGAACCAAGGACATTTCTGGCAACACAGGTGTAGATACCACCATGCTGTACACGAACGGATGAGATGTTGAGGTGGCTGATGACGTTGCTTGCGGAATCCAGGTAACTGCCCAGAACATAGCCTCGGGGCATGAGCTCACTTCCATCAAGAAGCCATGTGATACGTGGTGGGGGGTTCCCCGAGGCAGAGCATCTCAGTGACACTGGTGGGCCTGGCTGCAGGGTCTGTCTATGAACGTTAACTGCTGTGAACTTAATGTTTTTTCTACTTTTAACAAAGGAAATGTGGAGGCTGAGTAAAGTTCTAAGGTGAATTAATTACATATAAGATCCTGAACCTTTGTATGTTAATTATGGTTTTAACTGCAATCATTTTTGAATAGGTATGTAATGTAAAACAGCAACATAGTAACTACTCGAAATCAATAATCACTTTCATCTGATGAAAATTATGGACAAGCCTTCACAAATATGAAAATTCATTTGGTAAATTTATTGATTATAAATATGACATATATTCAAAAAAGGTACTCGTATGTTAGTCAAAGTGAATTTTTAAATTATTCTTATTTGTTTGATATATTAACCAGTGCAGTTACAGATTTAAAGCCTGTTAATAATAAATGATAAAAGTCCAATTGTAATAGCGTTATGAAAAATACTAACGCACCTCCTAGGGTGAGCTCAGCACTACCTTGGGCACTCTCATCACCGCTGCGTGCCATACACTGGTACATGCCACGATCTGATTTCTGAACATTTCTCAAGACCAGCACCTCTCCCTGTTGCATAATGCTGACATGGGGGCTCTCCAGCAAAGGGTGTGCATCTTTCAGCCAAGAGATGTGTATGCCTTCACCCAGCAGCTTGCTCACTACGCAGATATAGCGACCTTCATCCTGTAGCTGAAGACGTGGGAACTGAAGTACAGACTGTAGGGGGCGTACAAGTACCATACCAAGCCCCACCTCCTGTAGCACACCGACCTGGTCGCGGTACCATCTGCAGACATAGTACACTATATGAATATCTGCTTGAAAGTGAGACTATAAAAATGTTTGCTCATGACGCATCTCTTGGACTTTGCAGATTATTCTAGGTTTATAAAATTACTACATTTTAGAAATTGTCCAAGGTTTGGGCTCTAGCTTTAATACCCAGGGCCCAACACAGCAGGACTTTATTATCTGATGAAGGAAATAAAGCCACTTTCAGAAAGATAATTAAAGAACTGAGACAACGGACATAGTTCAAGAGACGTGTAAAAAAAAGATGTCAGAATTTTTTATACACTGTAAGAATGCCTTTTGGATCAGGATCAAAAATATTTCCAGATAAAGTTATAGAATGTTACGAGGGAAATATAGCGTTCTCTGACAGAGATGAACGTCTGTCTATGTATGCTGTCAATTTCAGGCAATGACTGTGCAGTGCATATTGCAAGTATATGATGGCTTTGATCTGACAGACCTGTAGGTGGGAGGGGGTGAACCCTGAGCAGCACAAACAAGGTCAGTGGGACTCCCTGCCCGAGCATTCACAATAGGAATGGAGTGCTCAATCCGGGGTGGGATGTTGCCCTGAGGCTCTGAAACAGCACAGCAATCACAATAACAGAAACAAGAACAAAGCTAATATAATAACTGATATACAAAAGCCAATTTGCTCCGCTTTGATGCCTTCAAAGTATGCTCTCACAGAAAAAATATTTAAATGGGTGTGGATGTTGCAGAAAATGTTCTGGCATATACAGTAACATGTTACATGGCTCATAAAATTTTTTCGAGTAATGGTGCTTAATGGCAACAAAAACAAATTTTCAATGTAGTTCTTTGGCTTCATGAAACTTTGGTAAGACCTGTAATAGATAATTTCAAAGGAATAATGAATAAGGAAAATTCTGTGTCATGGATACTGTTTATTTTAGTGTTACAAAGGGTTTAATGTGAATTTGTGGTGGTGTGTAAGAATGAAATGTGGGATATTCAGACAAATGGTGTTAGGCATTAATTTTTAATGGTAATCATGATTGTCATTTTATGTTGCAATGATAAAATCTGTTTGCTGATCCAGAATAGGTCAAAGGAACAGTGTTGTTGTACACAAGATTATAATTATAACCTGTGAACTAATCAGAAGGTTTAAAAGGAACAAAGAGTCTGAGACATTTAAGGAATGGGAAAGAAATATGGAAGAAATGAGGGAAGGTAATAAATGTACAAAAGGGACAAAGAAAAGGAAGAAAGTGTGTTAGGAGATTAAGATACAAAAGAAATCATTCCCCATTGAATTTTAATGGAGGACTCTGAGAGTGAGCAAGAGTGCACCGCCAGAACCAACCAGACCACTAACCTGGAGCTTTTCAGGGCCCCGACCACATTCAACCGAACTCCCATGTCCCACCGGACGCACTTCCCGAGCCCTCCCTCTCTCACACTCGCCCACGCATTCCTATTGGTCCACTCCCACGTCTGCTCCCATTGGCTCGGGGCAACCTATTCCATTCACATTCCGGCACCTATAAATCTAGCCCCCCACACCCTATTGGCATAATCATCGCCCTGATGATGGAGGCAGTATGACTTCCGAAACGTTGGTTAACATCGACCAGACTACGAAACAACCCAGAAGACAGAAATCTTTTGATCATACATGGTATACATGTCATAGTTTACTGTGATAGATGTAATAATATAACAGGAATAATTACTCATAGATACTTGTATATGAACAACTATTACAGGTTTTCTACTTAAGGAAACATTCTCAGGATCATCTGTCACTGAAGCTTGTGAGCCGTGGAACTACAGGCAGCTTTTAACACCACAAATGTCACACACAGAAATAATAACTGGGAATACTAGTATGAATGTAATGAAAGTACTTCCTCGCTGGCACTTGTGCTTGGAAGAAGAACAATGAAAATATTTTCATGGGAATCATGACAAATCACCGTAACTCACGGCTGATGATGATCTGTCCTGGCATGCTTAGTTTTTTCTCTCCAGTCAGTCGGTGCACAGTCTGGCAGTAGAAGCGAGCAAACCCATCATTGGTCACAGTGTCCCTGATATGCAGCGAACCTGAGGATGTTAAGGTGAACCTGCACCATGGCAACACAGAGTAAAATAGAGATCGGTAATCATAATTAAGTTTACAAAGATTTTATGAACTATATTTGTTTAAAACTCTTGATATTGCACATATTTAACAAAATAAAAGAAAACGATTTTTGTGAACCTGTACAGTGCTTTATGTAAAGGGATTAGCTTTTCAACACTGGGATTCTATCTGCAATAAACGACCATCAAGGACAATGCGATATGTATAATTGCAAAGAATATAATTGAAAAAAATGTGCATTCCATATAATGAATTGGCCATTGTCACAAACCTTTAGAGAATAATTTTTCACTGGGATTAAATGTTGTAAAAGATCCTGAAGAGTATCATATTTGCAATGTGGCAATCGTCAGTGGGTAATTCTTCCCATAGCTTGGTCCAGTCCTCACTACAAACAGCACTTACTTGCCACCAGGATGTATGACGGTTCTTCCCAGCAAGTGTTCGTCCTTTAACCAGCTGGACACTTGGACCAACCCCCTCACAAAGTTAGGGATGTTGCACTTCAGTACAGCAACATTGCCTCCCATTACAAAGACATTATGCACCTGCAGCTGATACGGCTGCACCACATCTGCAAGGGGAACAGAGGACATCAGCGAAGCTGTCTGAAAAAGTCTTTACAAGACAAAGTTTTGTTAACGTTATTAAGACACTCGATAAAAAATATAACATACAAATCAGAAAGATTTTCAATGGACATAACGAATTAGAGAAAATCATTTCGCATTACTAAATTATGTATTTGTTGTGGGACAAGAGGTGTGCACCGGGTATTGGTTGAGAAGCCTGAGGGGAAGAGACCGCTGGGGAGACCTAGACGTAGAAGGGAGGATAATCTCAGGCGGGATCTATGGGAGATAGGAGTTGAAGGAGACTGGATTTTGTTGGCCCAGGACAGGGTCTGGTGGAGGGCTTTGGTTAATTCGGTGATGAACCTTCGAGTTCGGCAAGCCATCTAGTTGGTTGTAACGGCACATCCTGTTGCTAATAACATAAAGGACTTTGTGAAAATTCACAGGTTAACTCTCATTAATTATTAATAAATAACATCAATATAGGCTGGTACATTTGCACTAAGCTGATTAAGCGACATTCATAATTCAGACAGAGACATGCCTGCAGACGAGCAGAGGAGGTGATTTTCTGTTACAGCCAGAGAGGGTGCAATACATGTTATAGGGAACCTGTTTGTTACCGTACTTTACAGATAGATCTTGCTTTGTACATGGAAAGAATTCTTCACAGAACATTTTGAAACATTTTCATCATATATTAGCAGCTTGCCTTAACGAGATTCTTCCAGAAGAGACTTCATCAGCTGCTAACTTAAGCGTTTCCAAACTTGTATTACCTCTATTAGTCTTCCTTTTGTACTTTCGTACCATCTTTCCCGATAAAACAATAAAATGTAATCATTTGCAAACGCAAGTTTATTGCAAAAGATACGGGTCACGCTGATACACTATAACAAAGTGCCCCTTGTCCAGTGTAACAACTGGCCCCACACGTCATTTTGATTTAACGTCCAAAGCAGTGTCAATGTTCGATTGAAGTGAAGAACGAAGTACACGCATTGCTCTTAATATAAAGAGCTTTAGGTAAGGAAATTTTAAAGAACTCGCCTTTATCACACGGTCGTGGAAGTGAGTTCAAAGTCAGAAGAAAAATTTTACGAGACTCGTGAGTTGCTGCTGCAAGTGAGTGATTTTTAAACTAAAATATAACAACCTGCCCGTGTAACAACTAGCCCACTTCATACTCCGTTTGCAAAGCTAATGCATACACAGGGACAATCGAGTCTGTCCACACGTTTCATCTCCGAAAATACGAAATTTCGTACTGGGGAGCAAACACCAAACGCTGTGACGGCGACCGAATAAGAAGGCGATGGACATCTGCTCTAAGGCTGTTCTGTAATTTCCTCCTAACAAACAAAAACTATAAACAATTTTCCCGAATCTAACAAATCCTTACAAAAATGAATGACTAAATATTGCTTAGCACTAGAGCCCATTTCGATCTGGGCGGTCTCGGGTTCAAATCTCGGCTATCCTGACTGGGATTTTTCGTGGTTTCCCCCAGTTCCTACTTAGTTTCTCACTGCCTTAAATTCCATATCATTATTCACTATCATCCTCTCATTCGACGCTATATAGTACTTTGTATTGGCTAATATCGCTAGTTAATGGTTAATACTATAATGAATTTTCTCAGTCGACGGTACATTATGTAAATGTTTGAGTTAGCGCGTTACGTAACCAAACACAATGGTGTGAAATTGTTAAGTATACGCCATACAGGACTTTACTTCTATGAGATCAGCTACACAACGAATTTGGTAACCACCTTCATGTTTCAGACAGATTTTAAAGGTTATCTTTGTATGAGGTTTCTAGACAAACATTAATTAGAACAGACCCTATTAATAAATAGACCATCAATTCAAAGGTCTGATTTGTTCCTTGGCAACGCACCTCTTCTACTTATGTTCCGATTGTTTTGGAATAGGCTGTTTCCTGTAAGCAGACTAATGTAAATTACTTTACCGCTGGATGTTTCTGGTGCTCGCAGGTAGAAAGATAAATTGTCGGAGTATCGCAGTAAGAACAAAGGACTAGAACTGGACGTACAAGGCTTCGTTACTGGGCATGGCGCGTGTTAAGACACTCGAAACGCAATGGCTTGCACTACACTACCTGTGCGGAGCCTACGGAAGCGGTTTATGTTAAGAGTGTTAGCAAGTTCCCTACAGGGGCCAAGGAACTTGCCTTGACGATGCAGTGGCGGTGTCTTTACAGGGCCAGCACTACAATCCAAACAGCGGAGCACAACTTCTCACTCAGAATAAAGTCCGAAAATTCTGTAAAACCGTGATGAGTTAGTACTTGGCGCATTTAATGCACGCGAGAATTACTTACTTTCATATTTATAAAGATTATAAAGAAATGTAGTGCGATATGCATTAGAAAGAAATATTCATTTTATTAAAAATTATTGTTACAGAAAACGGACTTGACAGTTTCCGATGCGTGCTACGTGTTACGCCCATCGCACACTCCTCTATTTAATCTTCGTGAGAATATTAAATGGGCATTAGAAAATAAAAAAAAAGCTTGTTATGTACTTTTCTACACTTTACTCATTTTTCGTCGATCCAAATTTTCTTCTTATCAATTAGTTCCCAGACACTTCCAATCTGTTTTCCCATTAAACCAAGCCTTAGAGTCAAGAAAACGCTACAACATGTACGGCAGGACCTAGTGAAGGGTACTTAAATGTAACTAAGTCTATACTTAGACCTCAGAGTTTAAGTTGTAGTTTCTGTGTAACAGAAATTAAATTTATATTTTGTCCAGAATATTAAAAAAATATAATCTTTGGACAAAACTCACGAAAACGACAAATCTTGGCTTAAGTCGTCTACTGGTCGAGTTTAGAACTTGAGGCCTCCAAAATACAAAACACTGGTGATAACCTTGGGAAGTTGGCTTACTCCCACACTAGTAATACAGAGTGTCCATGCCCATACAGTTACGAGGTCATAAAAGGGAATTAAAAAATGACTCAACAAACGCTGAAAGATGGTACGCTACTAACTCATTCATCTCACAAGAAAATGCATTCTCATAAACATGGATAATTTGTCGAAAGTACCATATACCAAACACTGAATTAAATTTCACCATTACTGGATCTGAGAGATGAGAGAGGTTGTGAAATATGCACAGATGTTCTGGTCAGGTGTGTGATATAAAGCTAAAAGGAAAAAAAATGTAGACATATTTAATTGTGACGTTTTAAAATTTCTCAGTGTTCTATTTATTAAACTTGACGCCTGGGAACCATATAATGAACTCCCGACATTTGAAGGCAAATAGCCGCTTCCTAGTTTGTAAGACCCTGGTTAATGTTTAACAGAGTCTAATGCCCTGTTCATTTCCATAACAAGTGACGGTAATGAACACGCCTTTGGTAAAGTTAACTGCGAGTCATTACGAAAGAGGATTACAGCAAGCAGTTTAAGCCCCCGCCCATCGTCTCCTGTGAGACACAATTGCATAAAGAAAATTGTTTCTTGTTTATATGCACTTTGTTTTTAAGCGAATATAACAACCTCAGTAGAAGATAGGAAGTGGCTTTAGAAGGGCTTAGTGTGATTGCAGCGAAGTTCGATTCAACAGATGACCGATTCGTGGCTTAACGTAATGACGTTTGGAAACTCGAGGTGCTTATAGACGTTAAATCAGTATAGATTGTGCAGGAAATGACCATTGTTTTTCTACAAGGACCATTATGAACTAAGCTTTCAGTCCGTTGGGAAATGAAGATACAAGAGTCGATTCCAGATTCAGTTCAAGAACATTCTGAATGTAAACAATTTTACCCCTTAGCTGGAAACAATCTGGGTCGGACACCGCATGGAAAGTGTGTTTCTCACAACAAGGAAGCTGAAACGACCGCCATTTCAGAATCGTGGAAGGTAGGGATTTAAGACATTGCAGCCTTTAATAGCATTCACTTTAAAACCAAGTTTCATGCCAGACTATGAAGATTAAACTTACCGGAGAACATAAAGCACAGATAGAATGCATCGTTATAACAAGTTATTTTGCTGTAATGGAAACATTATGTTGGCCCTTGTTTATTGTACGAGGCATATCTGACAAACACGACGTTTCGAGAGTTGCCAGGGATAGGGTTAAAAGACGTTTTCTTATTCAAAATGTCTCCGCGGGCAACATGACACAGCTGGTCTGCTTTAGAGAATCACAAAGTTCTTCTGCTTTTTATTAACCAGCCTAATAATTAACAAATGGGTCTATGAAATGAATGGCGTTAGATTTGTTACGTCCTGAAGGACTCTTACACACTGGCATGTGACGTACTTGGGTTCTACTCAGAATCTTTTTCAGTAGACGCAGAGAGATTTTGACCGTGGGGGCAAAAGCGACTAGAGAGCGAAGATGGCCACTCAGCTCTCAGGTCTTCCTAAATTCCGAGGTTTCGAGTGTTCTGACCCAGTGTCACAAATCCCACATTCACCGAGACGAGGCGCCGGCAACGTTCGGCCCCATTAATGACAGCGCCAAGGCGAAGGAAATGTTGAAGTTATTCGGACACTTAAATCACTGTAAGAACATGTTCCGCCACTGAACACGCGGTAGGATTACTACAGGAGGTAATGAATAATGGAGCATCACGTTCAGGGGCCGTGCAACTCCACAGCGCCACCGCTAATTCTTACCGCCGAACCCTCAAGTTTCCAGAGGCCTGCGATTTAAGCTACTCACACAACGCAGGTTTGTGCCCCTCACATCCGTGAAGAGAACCAGTATCCATTTTACAGTAAAAACAGCGAATTAACTACCGAGAAAATTATGGAACTGCCTTGTTTTACCGACATCTTCAGTTTCAATGCACAACATCGGAGGAGGACTTAATATGCTACGTTCCTCCTTATACTTAATCCATCCTCAGTTACTTTTTACCTAAGACACAACTACGCCAGTCCGTTACTTTATTTTCCATGTCATTAATTCTAACACCAAGATCTGCCACAAGAAGGTAACAATTTTCGAAGTACATAGGAAAACAAAAATTTAAATTGCGATTGTAAAATTCTTTAATAACCTACGGAGGCACAGCAGCTTACTTGGTAAATCTTCCAGATATCCCGATTATAAACATATTCCGTAGGGGAATGAAATGTACATCTATATGTTTGGTAGGCCATGGCCTTATACTCGCATTAAGGCCGCAAACTTTAAACGAACAGC
The DNA here is from genome assembly GCF_000696155.1 of Zootermopsis nevadensis. The sequence goes on from NW_019060210.1 coordinate 1,373,327, forward strand.
GAACAAGTGGAGGTGATTTTAGTTCCATCCGCTCACCTGCAGACTTCTCGTAGAGACCGCGTTGCTTACATCGACGAGCGACGTCCAGTCAGTCTGTCAAGAGGACACAACGCACACAGAACCTCACTAAAATGTTACGAAATGCAGTGAATAGAAATTAAAGTAAAAACAAATTTCGAAAACTTTTTCATATCCGACGTACTTGTTAACGGAAAGAGCTATTTCTAGCAGCATTGTTATTGTCTGCGTTGCCTGGGACTACATGCGAACGAGTTAGCTTAATCGTCACCGTTAAAAGTCGATTGGAGAAAATAATTTGTGTCAAAAATGTTCCTGGAGTTTGCACAAGAGATACAGTAGATTAATTTAAGTTTTGACCATTAAGATAAGAAGCTCCTACGTTTAATGAAACAGATTCTATGAAATATTCTTTATTGAAAGCTTTAATAACGTTACAATTTTCTCAAAGAAACGAGTCCCAAATGGGCCTTTATAATTTAGGACACTTCTATGCATTTTAAGAGATATGGGACGCACATAAACTCAATGACGGGATGACATCATGTATCAGGTTCCTTACAACCGAAGGCGATTTTAAAATTCGCGTTATCCACTAATTGCTGATGCCGAAAGACTGTGAATAACGTGGACAAAGAGATAGTTTTAAATTAGATTTCTTTGTATTAATCCAGCTTTACATTACCTCTAAACTAGACACATGAATGAAACGAACTCGGCAAGAAATTGGAAACGTCAAGTCGAGATTGAATCATTAGAGGAAGCAGGAAGTAATTGGGAGATATTCGAAGGTTGAGTCATTAAAAATTACTGAGCAAAGAATTTCTTGAATATTTTGGCTTCTCTGAAGTTCCCTTACTTTTATATTCACAGCAGCTTTTAAGTTAAACGAACTGCGACAATCCTCTTCAATTCCAGACAAAAATTGTCTTCATAATTTTTTAAATACGTAAGTTATTCGGATAGTTTAACATTCTGTAGGTTTTATCTGTGCTCGGGAGCAGGATATCTTTTCAGGTATTAAAAATATGACTACGAAATTCTGTATGCATAAGAGTGAACAGACATTCATTTCCTTATTGGCTAGAGTACCCCTTTCTAACCCTCCACAATCCATAACTGGTTTTATAGCCCGATCGTATACGAAAGTTAACGCCAGAAACAAATTAAATTCGTCGCTGAATTTAAGGCAAAAACTGCTGATTGAAACATATCCACTAACTATGGGTACAGGCTCTGAAACCTAGAATATTTACCCCTGCCAAAGCGGTTGATGGTCTGAGAAAACTTCATTTTACATTTTATTGCATTTCTTAGCTGAAAGGTCAAAAATATATTTTCTTTTACAGGCTTTCTATTGGTCGCTATTTATTTTCTTTAGAGGTTTGTAAGATTATTTTATGAAGAAAGAAATTTTCATATATAAACCATATTCAGAAAGCATTTTATATTTGAATAAATTGTTAGGACTCGATTCCTGCTACTTTAATTTCTGTTCATAATGGAGTGAACTGAAGATACGGTTATCAATAACTCTAGAAAATATCGATTTCAAAACCTAATTAACACATCTCCACACTCTCGCAGCACTACGAGTATTAATACTGAACTATGTAAAGGAACTTTATGTACACTAAGAAAACTTTGTTTCCTGAAAGCTCTTGGGTAAACTGCATGTCTACATTTCCAGTTGCACTGCTTTACGAGATATTTTACCACGACAAAATGAAACCCAAACAATTTCCATCCCAAAGCACATAGTGAATATATCGGGGGGGAAAGTTTGGTTCTAACGAGAAATCTATATTTACTCCTATTTCTCTTACACTCGTCTAAACCCTCACGAGACCAAAACGGAGAAGAGAAGTAGTTCAAAGCCCCAAGCAGCGATCATCGCTGAACTTTACAACAGGGCCTTTTCCAAATGAAGGTCTTTAAGACGTACCCTCAACTTTTATTCCATATCCCGACAGAATGTCTGAACAGAACTGTGGAAGACCACTAATTACTTGTGTTCGACTTTGAGAAGAATAAGTGATGGAGAGAATATTTGACTAATACTGGACTAGTTAAATCGTGACAGTTGTGTAGCTGAGTTCTGTTCCAAAAATTATTTTCTCCAATAACAGTTCCCTACTGACCGGATGTTCCACAGAATTTTATGGTGTACTGATAACGCCCTAGACTTATACCAGGTTCGAATCCCGGAAGGACGACTATCTTGAGATTTTTATGAATTTTCTCAGTCTCTCCATGCGAAGGCAGGGATAACACAACGACACGACTGCCTTCAACAAAATATTTACGTGCCCTCTTTTTACGACCGTTCTCAGTTACATAACTAACGCTGCTGAAGCAGAATTAGCTTTTAAAGTTGAAGTGAACGAATTAACGACAGATTGTTCAATGTGCGAAAAGGAACCAGTGATGCACAACAAATTAACTACCGAACGATCAGCATTCTTGCTTTGTATTCGGGATGTCCGGGCTCAAATCTCGGTACAAATACTTACTATCCCAACACTGGTTTTCTCGAATGTCGGGATACTACAAAGGAACAAGTAAGGCCTGTCTGTCCCATCCCCGCAGAACACTGCGCATTTCCTTCGCATCACATTCGGCGCTCTGTGACTCTGACACATGAATGAACTACTAACATCAAATCGACTTAAGTAGGGTGGTGCAGCTATCATACTTACACTCGCGTTCAAGAGGTACGTAGTTTTAAACTTGCCGGGTTATCGGCTGTCGTGACTGAATACTTTTGTGTTCTGCCTCGGTACCTAAAGTCGACGTTGAAGCAGCAGTTTGGCCGCTAGCGTCTCCTTCCACCTCCTTACCAATCCACGTTTCACTGCCGTCTAATTTCACAAAATAACTCATTTGATATTTAACGACGCTATTCAATTGTAAATGCTTTTTAATTTTCCAGCGAAGAGGAAAGTTTACTTGATTATTGAGTTAATGATATGAAGCAAGACGATTGAAGTCTGTTTGAAGGTATAATTAATCCCATTATTCGTCTCGAGTGACTGAGGAAAACAACGAAAAACCTGTCAGCATACCCGGTAACGAGACATAGCCTCGAACCAAAGGATCTCCGAATAAAATTGAGGACCTTTACATCAACTTGCTCGGTCTGCAGTAGAGACAGCATCGTTAAATAAATTATGGACCACAGCCTACGCATACAAATGCTTTGTTAAGAAACCCTCTAGTGTCAGTAATAAGTGAGATAAATCTTGACTTGAGACAAATACGCGAACCCTTCAGAGAAAGAAGTTGGGAACAGGAGATCCTCACAAATTTTCTTGCTGGGGTTGAAATGTGTGGACTTGCTGCTTGTAGCTCTGTGCTAATTGAGGCAGTATAATTAGATTACTGTCGACGAGAGCGGGACCGCTTACTCTTCCAGCTAATACAACGGCCATTTTTACTCCATCAGGCGACAACAACAACAACAACAATAATAATAACAACTCAAAGAGGGAGCAAATAGAATTTCGGGGCTGAAGTGGGGTAGACGAGAAATGCTGTTTATTTTGTTCGCATAACCTACTAGACTGTTAATTAGTTAATAAGGGAAGCAGAGATTTCCAGTTCGTCACTAATGAAGGAACGACAAACACAGTCATCTGTTTTGAATCAGCAAAGCAACAGAACGTCGTTTCTCGCAGGCCGCCACCTGTTTTCACACAGGCCCTGGGGTGGAGTACCGAGCGGGTGCGACAGGGCTAACAACAACTCTTGGTCTGCCCGAACGAGTCACTTAACAAGGACAGTCCCACATGAAAACACCGACGGCCAATTTCATCACAGGTTTGATGGCTTACTCCTATCCATTACCAGTCACACGTCAAGATAAGGGAGGATATAAAGCAATATTTAAGTTAAAAAGTCGCGCAGTAGATGACATGTAAGAATCATACAACACAGTTTCTTTTAAATTCCTGAAGACAGCTGACCGTCATGATTACAATGCAATATTACACTGGAACATATGAATTTTGCAGGGTTAATAAATTTTTCTTGTCCATTGTCACTGGTGACTGATTGCAGCATAGTGTAATGATACTTCAGAATAACAAATGGTGGTCTGTGAGCTTCTGTCATGACCCTTATCCTTGGTAAGTACAAATACAGAAAATAAAGAGAAAGAAATAGTGTGTAAATTGACACCAACTCCACAGAGTCCACCTTGACAATCTAATGATCACTCTGTTATTCAATAAATTCCCCGCCTGTTAGATCCATCACCGTGTTCAAAAATCCCGCCACGTTCCCTATTTTGAGTCAGATAAATCCAATTCACACCGTCCTTCGCTGTTTAAGTTAAAATTTAATGCGTTATTATTCTGCGATCTATGGCGACTTCTTTCAAGTGGCCACTTTCCTACACATTTTTCCGTACAATTTTGTACGCGTTTCTAATCTGTCTGACACACGTGAGCGCGCGGCAAGATTACTAGTGTGGTATAAGGCAACGCGGACTAGCACAATGGTTCAAATCCCAGTTGTGGGGCTCTGGCCCATATTAACCGAGACTTTGTGTGATTTTTAATGTCTTCTGTGTCAATCCATTAAAACTCGGTACGGTGCGCACGACCTCATATTATTCAGATCCACAAGGCTGCAATTAACTCAATAGATGATGCAATTGCATAAAGTACAAGAATAGTGGAGCAACACAACTCATGTTTCGAAGCATCCTGTGTCTGTCTCACGCCCATGGCAATCGCCCTCGAATGGGTTACAACTGAACCTCCATTTGTGTGTACACATACAACAGACCTTGCATCGTGTAGCAGTATCTATTCACATTAGAATACGCGAATATGTCACATATTATTGGTCGAGGTAACATGCATTGATTGCATTATCACTATATACAGAATGGAATCTTTTGTTTATCAACACAATCATGTTCAGCGTAGTTAAAACTGCGTTTGAGAGAGGACACGTATAAAAGCAAGTTACCTCTCCTCACCGCTTCACTAATCATACAGATGTACCATGTTCACAGTTCAATATATAGGCACGTGATGCACCCTACAACGTTTCTACGGTCTCGATGTGGCCGAGAATGTCACTTAACTGAGCACAAGATTAAAAGGCTGACACTTGTTTTGCTAATAGTCAAACAAAGGGTATAAAGAGAATCCTATGGAATTCCAGAAAAGAAAGAAATTATTTATGTGCGAAATAATCTTTTAAATTAAGTCGCATCAAATCTTAAATCGTGCTATAACAGCAATGGTCACAATGGCTCAAGCTTTTTAAGATTAAGAGACTGGAACCTTGCACTGAAGTGTATTCAGTTCTTGGTGAAATATTGTATGTCCTTTTCACATGCCAGTCCGCATGATAATGTTCACAGCTACTGGAAGGATTTTGATGAAAATATCGGGATTGTTACGGGCTGTGTTAAATGTGCGGTATACAAATTGAAAGGAATGTAAGTAACCATAAATCATGTATAATTCTGAATCATCCCTGTCACTGGATTAATATTGACCAATGGGAAATGTTCAGAACTCTGCGTTGATGTTGATGAATTATACTAGTGATCATCAAGAACAGAAATGATTAATAGGATGGATTGTCGGTCCATTTATAACACAGCATTTTCTACAATCGCTGCGCCTCAGAGGAAGAAACGCTTTGTTGCTGTAAAGTAAGTTCACTGTGAAAACAGAAAGTAAAGATAGGAATGTTGTACCATGAAAACTTCAAGCGAAAGTTCGGTTCAACCCTTTTACTTCCAAAAATTTTCTCGAAGAAGATATTATAACTGGGCTGGGGTTACTTGCAAGATTGGAAAGCATGAAACAAGAAGAAATGCACTTTTCGTTATCGCCCTTATATATATATATATATATATATAATGTGTGTGTGTGTATGTAGACGAAGGATAAGACACGTGTTTTTTTTGTGTATTTACACTTTAGTGTTTGAGAATCCCAGCAAGCGGAATTAGTACAGCTGCGTTTCAATTTATTTCCGGTTTTCTCAGTTTTAATAATGTATCTGTTACTTCCAGGTCTTCATTTTATTAATATATTAATTATGCCATTTTACATTTGGCACTATGGCACTAATTTAGTTGAAGAATAGACATTGAATAAACCAAGAATTAAAACGATATGCATTCGGAGAGAATCGTGTTGCTCTTTCCAGCATCACAAACTGATATCGCCGTATTAGGGCGGCAACTTCTCCGACACGCAAGTAGAGCGGGCGGTCGAAACACTATTTTGCAGGCAACCTGAACTCAGCATTTAATGTACGGATTGATCACATAAACATCATGGCTCGAGAAATTTATTGAGTATTGATAATTATACATGTGGCAAAGTAACTGGTTATTTTAATGAAATCTGGTTGTTCTCTAAAAAGATATAAATGCCAGCGATTCTTCCTTCTATTTTTTCCTCCATAATTTTATCATCCTAATAATTTTTTCAAGAACACAAATTAAGGGAAGACCAATGATTTTTGACTCGGAATGAAATTTTATATATACACACACGCAAAATTCGCGGCAGAATTCATACTACTATCGTGCTGTTGTAATGAAACTGAAGAGGTAGTACACTGTTTTGTCTTGTTTTAGAATAGCACAAATCTGTCAAGTTCATCTGTCGGACAACCACCAGCTCAGCGTAACAGCACTTACTGTTTCTCCTAAACTAGCTAGAGTGCTGTCAGTGGCGAAATACCACTCTAGACAGCAGAAAAAAATTCACCCTCTTGTGTTTCCTTAATTTACATCTGAAAAAAAAAAACAAGTACGGTACGCACTGTAGCTTAATCCTTTAAAATGCCCGTCACATTTCAAATTAAACAGGACTTAATCAAATAACGCTCCTATAATTTCGCGAATGGGAATAATGAAAAAAGAAGTGGAATGTATGACGGCTGATGCATGCTAATAAGGACTGTAATATATACCATTACATTTAAGTGGCACAGAGCGAAAGATAGGCTCAGAGTAGTCTCGTGACATTTTCTAGCTAACATGGAAAAGGAATAACCACACTCAAATCTAATTGCACTACGGAAATTATTCCGAAGTAACGCATTTAAAACAAACAATCTTATAATTACTAATACCGGATTCCCAGACTTTCTTCACAGTCCGGCATTCTGTGGGAAGAAGAAACATTTCGGAAACTACATCCGTTTCCGCCCCGAGTGAAAAGTCGTGGCAGAGCAAAGGAACACGGATGGCAACCAAGCAACGTATTACTGACAAGAGTTTGCAAATGTATGTGGGAAGATATCCGCGATCGCCCTGATGACGGAGGCAGTATGACCTCTGAAACGTTGGTTAACATCGACCAGACTACACAGCGAAACAACCCAGAAGACAGAAATCTTCATACTCATCGCCCTGATGATGGAGGCAGTATGACCTCTGAAACGTTGGTTAACATCGACCAGACTACACAGCGCAACAACCCAGAAGACGGATATCTTCATACTCACCGCTGTGAGAACCTCAAGTCTTACAATGTATGTGGGGGTTGCACATGGTCTGGGAAGCGGCACTTGACTGATTCATTTAACTTCGAATTTTGAATATCTAGAATCGATTGAAACAAGGAAACCAACTTGCCTCGGGAGAACGATGAAAGAACTTAAGAGTACAAGTGTACTTTTTGCCTCTTTTTTGTTGTTGTTTGAATTTATATTCAGAAAAGTGACTAAATTTTACCACGATTTTATTTTAAAACATGAAAAGCTTCGAGTTTTACTCTTACAATTAATGAGTGGATTAAAACATGATATTTATAATCTTGCTTTGAATAGACAATTAGCATAATTTGTATAACATTCGGAGTAGAAATATGCAATAAATTGCCTATGATCAGGAAGAAAAGAAAAGAAAAATGTATGAGGGGTAAAGTGAACTATATCAAGGAGGAAGACTAGGGATTAAAACAGAAGGAAGGAACTTAAACAAAAAATGAAAGAAAGAAATAACGAAGGGAAGGAAGGAAAACAAATTAAGTACAGGAATAGGGGGATAAATTATAAAATAAAAAGAAAGGGCAAGTAGGGGAAGAAATAGAGCAATAAAGGAAGTAAGGAGAGAAACGAGAAATTCACGACACAAAGGAAGGAAGGAATAACAGATCTGATAACTGATAAAGATCGAAGCAAAGAAATAAAACAGCGGAATGAAGGCAGAAAATGGAGAGAACGACAGGTACAATAAGACAGAGGAACTAACAAATGTAAAGAAAGTATCCTGTAGTATGTTTTGCTGCCTGTATGAACTGTCATGCACGTTAAGAAAGCTACGGACTGAAAACAAGAATTGGGCAGTTCATAGGGAAAACTGCGGAAACACTGAAATGCACGCGCAGAACGGCCCGAAGCATGAATTCAAGGAATGTGTAAAGTTTACACTGTAAACGAACACAGGCACGCAATGCACCAAGGTATCTAACCTGCTCTCAGCTTGCAGTCCCTGCTGACAATGCTGCCGGCTGGATTGGTAGCCCTACAGCGGTACGTGGCCGCGTGCAGTTCGGGGTTGTAGTCCTCTGGCGGGAAAGGCGCGAAGTGGAGGCTGCCATTCGGAAGAAGTTCCCTGCAACACAAACAAAGCAACTGTTCGTATGTCGCAAACAACTTTCTATTTATTCTTGTGTTATGTAACAACGCTTCTCCAACTTCACAGGTTATATGGCGTTGAATGGTACGATGATTGTGAATAATCAATTTTTAATGATGTGGAAGCGGCAAGGGCCTATTTAGAGTACTATCTTATAATTTGCTTTCGTATTCATGATCTATCTCTCACAGAATATGTTACATGTCTAGGTCCAATTATTGATTACTTATCGTCATTATACAATACATTGAAAACATAATTTGTCCGAAATTCATGTTATTGTTTCATATGCCACCAGAGGCCACTATTTCTATGCGCGTTTTAATTTTCTGCTTCAAATAATACTAACATGGCTGTCACGCAAATTTGAGGACCTGAAGATTATACAATTTTTTGTAGTAATAGAATTAGATACACTACTTTAGTTGATGTGGATTATTGTTAAATGCATGTAAGAAATTTAATGACACTCCTTAAATCATTTTAAAAATTATTAAAGGGAAGAATGAACACAAATTGACCGAACGGGTTAATTATAAAACAAACCTGCCTTTGCTTAAAATAGAGTTGAATGTGGTGACACTACTTCTGTGCTTGCTAGCTTGTTGTCTAGATTAGAAGTGCCATAAATCAATTACTTAAAGCTGTAGCAAGTTCAACTTAGTCAGAGGAATGGAGCAATGGAGACATCGAGCACTTATCGCCTTCCATAACAAAACGGTGTGTCAGGTCGAGGGGTTGGGACGACGGAAATTACATTGGGAGGACATGAGGCCATAACTCGCTGAGAAAACCGTTCTCCTTGTGGCAGGCAACTCACATAACTAACGATCACGGTGTGTTGCCTTCATCGCACGGCGCGCCATGCTGGTACCTGCCTGCCTGCCGCCTAGAGAAGATTGTTCATTAAGTAATGTCGACGTCCTCGTCACAAGATAATCACACCAGATTATATGAAAGTGTGCTCAGAGGGTAGTAACTATCAAAACGCGCAACACTTTATTATCAACTTCAGTTCACCACGACGCTGTCTGTACAGCTGCATGCAGAGGTAGATTCCACAGCACGTTTCTCGCATTCTGTAGGCCCAGAGCTCAGATATCGGCCTTGGTTTTCACTGTCCCTTCAGGCAACTGCTGGGATATTGCTTTAAAATAGACCTCGATTACCTCCCATTCTTCCAAACGATCATATGCAGTCATTTATGTTAAATCACAATTATAATATACTGGGTTCGACCTTTCAAAGCACAATTGTGGAGAAAGATTATCTTCCTGTCATAAAGTATATGATAGAGTTCATTTTTAAAATGAAAGAATGAACAGTATAACACACGTTTATATAGATTCGTTCTAGGAACTGACAAAGGAGAGTTAAAGTACTTCTATTTGAAGGGACATTAAAACAGAATCTTGTCTGCATTACAATGCCGGTTAAACAGAGCTAGTAATGGGACTGGAGTTGGGGGTGGAACATTTATTATGTTTCTCTACGAACACTGGGACGTGATTACCAACTGCTTGTATCTTATTGGTTAGTGAGCACAACTAGCAGCATTATTTTACGGCTCTGTACAACCATCGTACAAAGTGCATGCCACACTGTTCTCTTACGCTTTAATGGAATTTGGTTATCCGAAAAAAATGAAGATTTCCCTTCTAATCGACCTATAGACGACGCACTTACGTAAATTATTGGAGAACACATGTAGCAAGAGAAATATATTTGAAAAAGTGCTTATAAATCCAAATGTTCAACGTTAACGAAAGAACAGCTGTAAGGAATAGAGACTGCAGAACTATTTGTCCTGAGTGCGGTCGCACAATACAGAATGGCGGATCACAAGCCTAATGAACGTATTAAAGGAAAACTGGTAACGACATATATCAATATAGGCCTATAGACGACTATCAAAGGAAATGGCTAGACCGTTTGAAAATAATGTTTCAAACCGAATTACAAAATTGCACTAGCTGATAGCAAGAGAGCTGCACAACAAGATGGAGTCTTAATCCTTGTAGTCGAAACAGGCCAAGAACAATCATGATGATAAAGTAGAAGTATAATAATAGAACTGAGAAGGGTAAGCAAATGCACGGAACACCAAATGTTTGCGGGTCATTTCGTATTATTAGAAAGTTTCTAAATAATCCTCTGTGTAACGGAATATAATGCACTGCTTCGTACACAGTTCAGCAACGTAATCTGCAAAGCAATCACGAAAACGAATTGCTAAATTTTATAATACCTTAAAGAGTTAACTGCGTATGGGTAGGTTGCGTAGCTGTTTCTTTTGAGAACAGACGGGAACGTGATCATAAAGCAAGTTAATTCCGACAAATTGCGATAATCTCCCCTCAGCGGTATACTTTGCTTTATCCCTTAACACATTTTACACAAACTTAAATGGTTGTAATTTATTTTAACATCGTAAACTAATTTCCTGATTATAAATTTAATCTAACCAATATTTATTGTAAAGCAACTAACTCTTTATAAGCTAACTAACTAACTAACTAGATGGCTTACCGAACCCGAAGGTTCATCACCGAATTAACCAAAGCCCTCCACCGGACCCTGTACTGGGCCAACAAAATCCAGTCTCCTTCAACTCCTATCTCCCATAGATCCCGCAATGTTAATCTCCGCCAACTGAAATTATAAATCTCGGAATGGGCTTCAATAATAATAAGCAAATGTAATTCCATGATAATAGAAGAAACTGGAATTGTCTCCAAGTCAAGCAAAAAATATTTGGCCAACATCCCGGGCAAACCCGACATCAGGTAACTTCAGAAAACCGCCATTCTAGGATCATCATACATCATTCGAAAGACGCCGCTGTAAAATATTATATATAGTCATCCCTCACAATAAAATTATATAATACATGTAAAATATTAAAACCAAAATTTATTTTAGTAATAGCTGTTGGACTATGTACATCAGTGGCAAGGTTTGTCTCGGGTACATAGAAGTAAATACCCTATAAAGTGGTGAATAGATGGAATAACAATAATAATAATTCAGTTCCTTGTAATATATTAATATTAATAATAATAATAATATCAATAAACATTATTTGCAGCCTTTCCTTATAATTTGAACAGGAGACATGCACCGTCTTTTTAACCACTGTTTCTAGTATTCTCAACAACAGCCGTGGTCGGTCTCACGGGTTGGATGTATTGTAGGGTTCTTATCTGGCGTCGTTTACTCTCTCTCCGATCGCAGCACACAATGAAACTGTCCCAGTTCTTCGCGAACATACTGTGAGGGGCGGCCAGTCCACGGGACACGAACATGACTTAAACATGAACCAATTTTCCGCAATGTTGACCAAGAACTGTTTCCGTTTCACTGCACACGTTTTTGTTTCAAATGATCGTGGCATTCAATTATATTAAACCGCAAATTGAATAGCTTGTGGCCTTTTGTTAATTAATGGCGGAAATTCATTGCATTAGTTTCAATATTTTACTTCAATGATTACATCATTCGGATCGACCACGTGTTATCCATCGGTCGTAGAGCAACACGTAGACGTGTAGCAGGAAGAAAAGAAAATGGGAACGTAAAGCGAAAACGACAGAGAGAGACGGGAATAAATACACAAACAAAGGAAGGGAGAAGAAAGAAAGATACAGAAATACGGGCGAGAAGTAAATAAAGACACGCATACGTACATAATTACATATATAAATGCATACATACACAGAGAGAATGCAGACCAAACGGAAGGAAACAAGAAAATGAAGTATAAACATATAACACGAAGGAGAAAGGCAGACATAAAAAGAATAGACAGGCCGAGATACTCGCATGCTTCATGTCAGAACAATTGCCAGCGCTCAAATTTAAAATATTTGCGGGATCATAAAACAAAAATCTTGAAACACGCCATATACGATTCGTGACGGCAGTCAAAAGTTTGTTACTAGTTAACACATGAAAAAGATTTTATTAATTCGCTTGTTCCCACATTAAGACGGGTTTCATTCTTTTGTGCTGCCAACTGAGCAGCTGATAAATGATTTGACTTGAATCCGCGTCACTGAAATCACAGCGTTGCTTTCAAAACGATCTCGATCTTCAAAAGTTTATGGTTATAAAGGTGGTTGCAGAATTATTAGCTCTTCTGATGTACTGGGGTTCATTCCAGTGCTAACAAAGGCCTGCCACCGAGCCACATTTTGAACAAGTACAATTCACTACAACACCAATTCTAGAAGATCTCTGTCTCTCAAGTGGCTATATATCATCTTTTGAGATTCTTAACTAAAATTATGCATACATTTATTATATCACCATTACATGCTACAAGTTTTGCCCATCTGACAATCTTGAATAATGACAAGCAAATCTACTTCAAGTGGTTCAGAGATAATTTATAGCTCAATTTAAAATATAACTCTGACCATTTTCATACAAAATTGTTACAATGATTTTCAAATACAAAATACGCCGGCACCCTAAAATAGTTACAATTGAAACGAACAGTGTGGACGTGAAAAATTTCTTCATGTCTCCTTGTTAGAGCATTATCACTAATTTCAATCCACTTTATCAATACTTCGAATTGCTTTCTTAAATTTCTCAGCCGTTTTGTATTTGCGTGAAGTTTAATCTCCTGACCGGAACCCTAACATTTTGGGGTTTGTGACAAGAAGCAGCGTCAATGAAAAACAAACAAACTCAAGCCCCAGAGGAGAGTCGAAATTGAAACCACAACACGAACCTATTTCAAAATGGGGTTTACCTTAAACATAGTTTTAAAAACAATAAAATGAACAGTGCAAGTCAGAATTCTAACGTAAGGCAAATATTTTTTACGATCTATAAATGTCTTCAAGTAAAGCCACATCTTGCGTTCTTGAGCCAGAAGACATCGCTACTCCAATTAATGCTTATGGGAGCGTCACTGCGCCGAAGCAGGGACTACTGAAAACGAGGCACGGGAGTGTTAATTAAAGGAATCTTAAGCTACCAACCCATATTAGACCCTCAGAGTTTATTTCGTCCTTAATTGAAGAATCTGAGTCTTCCATGTTTCAGTCACAGAAGAAACCTTTGAGAAGTCTGGCGATTTCCTTCACTTCTCATTATATTGAAGCGCAAGTGAAGCGATAAAAATGCGGTTTTAATGAGAAGCGCAGATTTCATACTTCCTTTCAAATCCAATGCCAGAGAGCCAGGCGTGAGGCGAACATAGCAGGGGTAGGTATGGAGAAAGCCTGTCTGTCGTGTCCTTCGAATTCTGATTCCCGTTTTAAATTTCATGTAATTTTGTAAGTACGAGAGGATTATTAAGAAAGGGCGGGAAACCGCGAGAGATATGCATCGACTACATAAAGTAGAAACTGACCTGTTTCTAGCAATTTATGTAACATATAAATTCTAAAAGATGCGCGATAAGATTGGAAATGCTGTTCAGTGTTTCATATTTCTTGCCCTTGAAGTACTTAGCATTTGCAGTACTTCGTTAAATGAGAAATCTTGGAAGTTTCCATATCAACCGTGGAATTCAGGTCATAGCCAAGTGTTTATGTGTATAAAACACTGAAGTGCCTAGTCTTGGCTGAGACTTATGTAGCTGGACTAGAGATCGTATCTTGGCACGGCCGCTTGATCAGATTCTAACTACTTTACAACACATACATCGCAACTTGCGAAGGGAATACATACCAGGATGCTCTGAAAAAAAAATGGATACGGTGTACTATTGCTGTTTTGCTTGCAATGAACTGTCATATGTCATCGGCCTGTGTGTATAAAAGTAGTACATATTTTCATCACTTCAGAACAAGAGTGGACAGTACACGTTTAGAGCTCTCGCGCACGCATCGAGGACTACAGCAAGTCGTTAAAAATCGTGCACGGTCGCAGAGGGCATGTCCAGAAACTCAATTTCTGCTGTTTCACTTTACTTATTCCCGCGCTACTGAGGGTCCAGTCTTCACAGCGATAACTTAACACAGTTTAAACTGATTTTCTTTCCTACTTTTGTTTCTTAATGACATATTTACTGTGCCACATACGTATTAAAATTTACGCAGTTTATTATCTATATTCTTGGATATTTGTACGACACCTTGCATCCCAAGTACATAGTGCTATTTGTTTAATAATCTTATTAAGTATTTCATTACCTCATTATCTTTAAAGGTGCTGGATATTTCATATTAAAGGTCTTTGCTATGTATGTTTATTGGTGAAAAAATAACTTATTACAAAGTAAATTTTACTGCAGATATCACACTGCATATTCAGATATTTTTCCATTGCATTTCGTTTCATATTAATCAAAATAAAGTGTACCAGATAATGTCTGTTATCTTTTCACTGATAAATCATTTTTGAGACAGGCTACGAATTTCGAGTTGGACTTTCTGTAAACTGAGGATTGCACTGGACCGATACCAACAAATGCTAAATTCCAATACAAGTTTCAGTGAGTATCTCAAGGTTCGAGATCATTATTTCGGTCAGACTGACGAAGGTGAGGTAACCTACTTGTTTTCTCTTCGTCGACTCTGCACAGAACGCGTGAAGAGGAAAGCAGAGTAAAACAAAAATACATTTAATCATAAAAGTGCACGAGACTGCTTGAACATTTTCATTATTTACACTGTGAAACGTGAACAACTTTTCATACGATCAACAAGACGTGTATGACAGAATGAGAGCTGTAATTGCAGAAAAGTAAAATAGCACTTTACGGCGAAGGAGATATTTCCAGGTAATCGCAGACGATGCGGTTCAAGACATTCCCAAGAGCGCCTGTTGAAAGCCACAAGTCATTACGGGAATCCAGTGGAAGTTGCTGTCTGTCTCTTTTTGCCCCGAGGGGAGCAATTCAGGGTTCAGCAAAATGACTGTCTAAATACCAACATGAGAGAAATAAAAGCGGCATCACTGGCATCGAGGGGTGGACACTGTGCAGGGGACTCTGCAAGGGGTGACCAGATCGCCAGCTCGTCTATGATTGGATTAAAGTAGTACCAAAGACAGTACAGTACGAGATCAAAGCGAAACTCCATTTTGAATTCACACTTGCAACTGTTAAAATCTATATTACGACCAACATGCCTTACAATTATAGGGTTGGACTGCTAAGTTACCTCCAGTGAAATGCAAGCTTAGTGTCTCAAAATAATCTACATCCGCCAGTTCCACCCTATAATATGGCTTATTACCTACCAAGTAAAAAAAAAAAAAACTTCGTTGAATAAAAGAAGCTGCAAGTAAACAAACAAACAAACAAATGATGAGGTCTGGATGTAGAGATTTATTTATTAAAATGGTCTTCGTACACGCCATTCACTTTATACGTCTGCCCATTATATCCTATTATTTGTTCCAAAACTATAGCAAAATTTGCCAAACGAAGCACAGATAAAACGAAAATCAGTGTGGCACCCAGAGCACACACGAAAACAACACAAAATAAACATAAAAGAATTTAATGAAAATTCGCTCGCTTTGATGTCTGTCTTCCGTCCACATAAATTTGTTCCAAATGTTTTTC
This sequence comes from Zootermopsis nevadensis, assembly GCF_000696155.1. The sequence goes on from NW_019060210.1 coordinate 1,389,496, forward strand.
CTAGAATTTAACTGGTAACGAAAACTCCTACTAGCATCCCTGTTTATGAACTTGGTCAATCGTCTAGTATTCCAGAAAGAGCATACGCCCACAGGTCTATTAATACTATTTGTAATGTACCAACGTTATAAAACCTTAGAAGAAATTTTCTGTTACAAATGGGAAAAATATTAACTGTGACCGTCTGCAGAATATGCGTATGATACGTAAGAGATTAATGGAGAAGAGAAGCAAGAACACGGATCAAGGTAAAAGTTACCTGTTTTTTGAAAAAATATTCGCATCCAAAGGGCCTTATCAGCTCTATACCCCACAGTAACGGTCTTTATGTACATAAATTAGAAGAAAATTGAAAGACGTCTTTTAACTTCAGTGGACGAAAATTCAAAATTACAAAAAATAAGATGTTTGCGTTCCAATCCATGTTTTCAGCAGAGCTGGAACCACAAGTCGTAACGAGCTCGATTCACACTGTGGATTTATAGGCCAAATACTGGGTTGAACATCCCTTGATGTATAGTGAATACGGGATAGAAGGAGTGAAGTGTCAGAAGACACAAACATAACTGATAGAAAGGGAAATTAAAAAGGGGCGAATAAAGAACGAATGGTAGGAAAGAAAAGAAAATAAGAGACAGTAAAATAAAATAAATCTGGGAGTAATTTTGTATGTAACAACGAGACCTTCGAAGTCATTTGCTGTAAACTCTCCGATGGAACACAACTCAAATTTTATTGTATGTAATTTGTTTTCCGATAATTTCACTTCTTCGGCTTCGTATTGCATCTCTCCGTTAACGAATGCAGAGTATTTTAAGGTCACGTTAGTTTTTCTGCACAAATCCTCTGGTTTACAATTGTCTGTCTTCCTCATAAGTTTGTTTAATGAAGATTTATCGAATGGTGAGGCCTAGATTATCGACTGAGAAACGACAATAAATATTCCACTCACTCGCTAATAGTAACATCCGAATGCTCTTTAACACCATTAAGACCAAAGCCAGCCAATAAATACCATCCTCAGCAACTTTCATCCGCCTCACACTCACATGTTTTATCACGATCCATCTAAATGTTTTCTATCATCTCCTTCTCAATCTTTCAGGCGGTCTTTTCACAACAAGACTGAATATGCATAATTATGATGACCATGAATGCCAAGTTCGAAGGGATCTGAGGGAAGAAGACATCGTGGCCCATTCTAAGTTACAGTGCCTGCCTACGTCCGCAGAGGCTAACGCCTGTAGGCTACACCGTGGTGCAGAGAGTAGCACTTCAGCTTTGTATCCGGAAAATCATGGGCAAATTCTAGGTTTGAAAATCGGTTATCTGACGGAAATATCTTATTTTTCTGTATCTCAGGATGAAATGTTGCAAGTATATTTTAAATTAGGTCACAATCGTGAAGATGACTGTCTTTCTGAGACGTTGCTAGAAATTAACCGACATTTCAGAGGTCCATCATTTGGGTGATAAGTGATATTTCAGGTTCCCACGGCGGCGAGGATAAAGAGGAAGGTCCTCGGGGATGTTGCGCAGTGTAGTCTGGTAGAAGTTTACCGACGCCTCGAAGGTGTCGATGTTTTATTCGGCTCGACTCATTTCTCGAATTGTACATGATGTGCGGTTCCATTAATCCCATTTTCAACAAATTTTAAGTTTCAAATGCATATGTGTACCGCTGTTTTATACTTTTAAAGTGAAAAAGTGTTAAATTTGTGTGCGATTGTGGGCACACAGAAGAACAAGCTTTATTTTTAGCTTAAGCTTCGACAGTTAAAGGAGGTGGTTATAATTTCCCCTACCCATGTGACGGTTCCCCGAACATACACTTCTTTTTAATTTTACATCCCCGATCTACGGCAATAACGATTGATTTCCAATACAGTTCACAGACTAGTTACAACCCTTTAAATCTACCACGGCTTCTCTGTTAGACAACCCTTGTTCCCATATACAAATTGTATCCTGCACATCAGACGCCAGGCAGTTTGTTATACATGTCAGACCCACACTGACACGAATACAGACCATCAATTATCTCCAATATACGACCCTAATAACGCCATTAAGAGGACAGTAATAATTATGGACTGTGGAGTCTCCCCCCTGTCCACCCCAATCGCTAATCACAGTAGAATGTGACACAGCACTCCGGCCGCCATCTTCATACTGAATAACATCTCTGATTTACTGCTACAACCAATGGCATTTGACATGGTTGCTAATTCAAATAGCGTGGAGGTGTAATAGATTACATTCGTGCTGTCTCTGGTGTGAGAAGATATTTCATTTATTTGATTAAATGGTGGTGCCAAATGTGACGTCAGTTGGAAGGAATTCTTAATGGATCTTAATATGAAGGTTCTGAGCAGAGAGAAGTCAATTGGCTGTGTGCACACAGACTGAGTGCTTGCGCATTGTTTAGTAGTGCCTTGTACTTCCTTACAGGAGAGTCTCAGACGTCTGTGTTCGATAACGCATTTATTCCGGCACAATTGTCAGAAATGCAAAGAATGATTCTAGTGGTACAATCTACAAAGGCAAATATTCGGTGTAAACGGTGATTTTAGAATTATTTTCACCGGCAATGGAGAAGCGAGAAAGATGCGATTGTAGAACTGAAAGCCTTACGAGGACGATTCCATGTAAAATGGACATTAGTTTATATCAATATTCAAAAACACGGTTCCCTAAGTGAGGCAGCATCAGTTCGTTTGTAAGAAGTTAAAATAACAGTCCAATAGTTCCCGCTTCGTATCCGTGTTGTGGAACTACCTGTCATAGGCGGATGTTGGGTATTTTTCTTCGATATTTACACCTAATAGGCTGACACATATACAATGCTCTAGACTCGCACTGAAAAGTTCCTGCTTAAATCTCACACGAATCGCAAATTTATTATCACCGAGGTTCTTGGCAGTTATAATCAATTTGTCCACGAAAATCCTGGTAAATATCTTGAGGCAGAATAGACCATATATTTACAAATAATTAAATATCAGCCATTCGTTATTATCTTCGCATCTTAACATACGCTAGGCCCTATATTAAAGCTGCAGTAGATTCCATCATCTCCGGCCCCCCATACGAATTTTAAGGAAAATAACATACGATTGCTTCCTTCCCAATCCCTCCCAACTCCCTATTCATTGCCATTCTTGTGTCTTATTCAAGACTCCACAATCTCTACGGTTGGAAATGCGTTGATGAAATATCTATACTACCGCACTTCCTTATCTACTGCGTCACACTTCGGATAATAATTGCAGGATGTTGAATACTAAGAAAGAAGGTCATGAAATTATTCAACGGCGTTGACTATCCCCTTAGGTCAGAGTATTCTCCTCAACGCTTGGTACTGCACACCTTCAAATTTTGATCTTCCCTCGGAGTTAGATACCTATGCGCCCACATGAACCGCTTTGAGACGATTTATTTAAACTCTTGGTATGGTATGTGAAGGGTCACAACCTAAACACAAAATGGTTTGTGTTGGTCTGTTATTTAATGACGGTGTATCAACTGTCGAGTTTGTGTGATGGTTGTGAATGATGAAATTAGAGGTAGTGACGTGTCTGGGTCCAGAAGTTTATAGAAGATATAAGCGATACAGCCATGAAGGATATTAGTTGTACGGAGACGAGTATCGATAACAGCGTTCCCGCTTCTAAGAATTCGCTGACACTCAGTGAACAAAGAACAGAAAGCCGCTTTACTCTCCAGTAAAGACGTTTCTTCGTGTTCTTCTGCCTTACAAGGTTCAGGTTAATTGGTCCTGTTCCGAGTAAAGACACAATTTACAATATGAGACAGAAGAGAGAAGAAAGAACAGATTTCAACGTTGCACATTGCCGGCACAGACAGCGTGGCATTTTCCACCTTCTGTTGGTTGCAATGACCCCCGCTGAAGTTGGCAGCAGTGCCACGTAAAAAAAAATAATTGAGCTTCTTGATTCCTAGGCGCTTCAATTACTACGGCAGAAATCCAGAACCGGTTGGACCGACCGTGTAAAAATACAAATAACTTGTTCAGTAACATTTTTCTTATTCTTGAATTAGTTAGACTTTAGCCATGAAAGCTAGTTCTGTGAACTTTCATTCAAAAACTTTTTAAAAATCTTTCTCTAGGACGACATTTATTTCTTCTACCAAACGGATACCTACAATAATTAATTTCTTTGCATTTCATGCATGTATATTTCTTTAATTTTAAAAATAATCACGCGTCTTCGAGAACATTTTGGACATGCGTTGTTAGGATGAAATGACTACTTGCTGCCTCTTTGTCTATTTATCCGTCTGCCCCTTCACATATCCATCCGTCTACCAAGGGTGGGATTCAGAGAATCAAGATGGTTCTCGTTGTGTTACAAGAAGTGTTTGTGACACACAATCCATAGGTAAAATTATGAAGGCGCGTCAGCTATTGGCAGGACAATGAAATATTCCTTGCCAACAGCATGTTATTTTCCGTTTCCTTAAACATTTTGAAAAATTCCGTACTTACAAAGTCACTATCACCATGTGACACACAGGACTGTTACATTAGTCCGACAGCCATATAATTACGGCTATAGAATGTTAAAAACTAAAAAGTGAGTAGGACTCAAGCGAAAAAATATTCTAAACCGATTTTCACGAAATCAGGCAATTAGTCAATAAACGAAGTCATGAAACCAGTCCACACTTTCCCATGCTATTTCTTCAACATCATTTCTAATATTATCATTCCATTTGCGTCTAGGTCTTTTAAGTGTTTCGACAAAAAGTGACGTGTGTATGTAGTACATATGGGGTGTAACATTAGTGTCCGAAATTGAAATAGGGACCAAACGGATAGAAACACGAGGCTCGTTAATAGTGTTTCCAAGACGGGGAAGGACTCTTAAAGATAAATACCAGCTACCTAATTTCCGTGTTTTATAGAAGCGAGCAAAATTGGAATCAAGGTTAGTTGCTGCAGCTGAGAATTCTGAAACAGTCGGTACGTACAAGACGTCCTCTCCTCAGACAGAAAAGAACGCGAACATCAATCTTCAGCAACTAAATACCCTGCTGCATGGGTGCAGTTTTCTTTATAGCTCTCCAAACCTATAAAGCGAAGTCCGGCCATCATCGGCCGGAGAAACAGGCACCAACAAACAGTTTCTTTAATGCTTGAACGCGATCCTCTACAACTTTTATCTCTTTCTTTCCATCGTCGTCTTTCATGCGAAAAATTTCTTCCAAGTCTAGCCTCTAGAGACGTTTGCAAGCGAACCGAACGTTCAGTAACGACCAGGAATCTTCTGCTCTGACGAAGGTATTTCTTTCGTGCGTGCTACAATCCCAGTCAGTGTCAATAGCCTTCATTGTATTACTGCAACAACAGTAGATTTGGAGTCATAAAACTTCTCGCTCTGGAATATTTTCGTTCTTCAATCAACTCTTTTCTAGGTCCGAACATTTTCCACAGCATTTTCTGTTGAAATTAGAACGGGAATGAGTTCTTGAAGTTAATTTTCTGCAGGTGCAGATGCTATTTCGCAAAGCTAGTCACTCTGTAACTATAGGTACTACAGAAACTCAAATTACATATTACACATTAAAAACTTTTTAGTACCTAAAAAAGTTTTGCATCTTGTTAAAATGTAAATAATTTATATCACGCACCAATTACTGCACAAGTTATTTTAAGAAAAATTATACATTTCAAGCAAAATACAAATAATACTTGTCCGTTAGGAGAACAAATAAAATTCCCCGCCAACTTTAAAGCACATAAGATTTTGTAAACGTTCGTCAGTACCGCCAACCCCCCTAGACGTCAGTATTAGCCCAGAATATGCCCAGAGGGAATCGTGCCAAGCAATGGGACCTTCCTGAACCTTCAAAGAGCATCACACTGGCTACGACTATGTGAAAAGACAGAGGTGAGAATTAGGAGCGCGTTAGAGGTGATTCATAGGCTACGTCGTGCTTTGCCTGGTTCCGCCGAGACAGCGTTCAGATTAAGCCGGCCACCTTCCATGACGGGAGAATTAAGTCTGTCTTCTGAGGCAGGTTGCACATTATGTGCCGGATTTCAAAGGATTAGGCTATAGAATACAATTATGTAATAGTGCGGCTTACATTCCGTATCAACTCTAAGCTCTTCTACTGCACCGTAACGGGCTGAATCCAGACATTTCTCGGGTGTTTAATCAAGCCATTCTATTTCCCGGTATTTACAGCAAAGTACGTCATACGAAAAGGCAAGAAAATTATTTTTAACTACACTAAAGTAGACGGTCAGAGAAAGTATAAAACAAGAACAGATATAACGATGAAAATTCAGAAAGAGATATAAATAAGCCAAAAATACTTTTTGAGAGGATTATAAGAAAATAAATAAATCACAAACACGGAGACAGAAGCATCATGTGAAAATAATTTCTTGGAAAAGTGATACCTTCTCCTCCTTTGCTTCAGAAATTCCTTTCAGCACGTCCTTCTAAAACACCTATATACATCGTAAAGGTTCTGCATTATAAGAAAAATAATGAAATATCCGATAGACCTCATAGTAAGGGAAGGATTCTTCATTTCAGTAGCTCAGAACTCCTATCTGAGCAGCGGGTAAAACAATTAATTTTACGAGTACATGCTGACAAAATTGGCTGAGCTAATAAATACTGCCGCTTTGTACATGTTCGTGGCACAAAGTATGAAGTTTATAAACTGCTTGGAGTTGAAAAGTTTCCATATCATTATTCCAGTCCGTCCCCAAGTACGGTGACAACACGCGCTTATCCTCAGGCAGAGTTCTGGGGGCGGCAGTCCGGACTCGTGCTATGGCGGTGTGGATCGCAGTGGTAGATCATCGCTGTATCAACTACATCTTCAAATTTTCCTCTCGCTATGTCAGTCGCAACTCTTTCTTTCCCCGCTATGCCAAGTGACACTTTTTCATTCCACGAATTTCTGCAAACCAACGTATTTTCATTTCACGCTAGAAACAGCCCCTCGCCTATCAAAGCCAAATCATTTTAAAAGATATAGAACTTCACGCGCTCATAGATACGACCTATGTATACATATAATTAAACTTATCCTAAAGTGAAGTTGTATAACTTTTACGCAGTTTTCCATGGAGATTCGATTAGAATGGTTCCTGAGACGAAACAAACATAAATCATCCTAAAGTCTTAGTATTCTCTCAAAGTAAATTTTAATCAAGTCGTTAGAAACCTCTATTCGAAACGAATAACGAAATTCGTGCCTGGCCTTAAGACAATATGTTTTTACAAGATTGTACTGCAAAATAATATAATATACAATTCACAAATTGCGTAAATGTATATTTATTTAAAAGTTACTTGTTAAGCATAGTTTGCACGTAATTTTGTTGGTTAAGCTCGTGGTAAAATACGGTAACGAAGCATAAATGATGGCAAAGACAAGAGAAAAATACAAACAGCAGAAGTGGAGACTTGAAAAATTGTTAGCTGGATAATGGTAAAAATACAAATACTGAAATAGGCGACAATTTAAACTTATAACAGAGTTTGAGGGACTGAAGACTATGTAGCGATAACACGTGACGATAAACGGCCGAAGACAAAACACGATTATAATCCTACATGGCTAGAAGTAGAGGAAGGTAGAAAGAATTAGGACGAGAATTTTGTGGTCGGTAGAAATACGATGTTGCGTGGTCCGTAAAGAGGAGCACTTTAGTGTGATCTTTTGTGCTTATTTTCATTGCTTATCCCACCTTTGCAAACAGGATTACCAGCTACATCCTACTGAAAAATGCAAAGACACATTTCACAAAGCTTCTAGCCAAAGGTTCATAGCGTGTGGCAGGAAGCTCAAAACTCAACAAGTTCTGTGTAAGACACCAGTATCTTTAAACTTTATAAACACGAAGAGAATTAATACTAGGTGAGTGAAGAATTTTAACATCTATTACATTTCAAAGATTGGTCCCGGACAACTTAACATCATGACCGACTGCGGGATGGATACCCGGTTTTGCTTCCAGGTAGGGGGTTTCCTTCGCCGTCATGTTCGAACCGGCAATGAGGCTCACAGTTTGCTATTCGTAAGTAACGGGGATAAAACAACCGAAGCGTGAAACCGACCACTCACTCTCACACAGTCCCTGAAGAACACGCTGAGTTGTACTTCCTCATGGAACAATGCTTGATTAAGCACTGTGCCAACTTTACCCTTCTGCTTACCTAGCAACGTTAAAGGGGCATTAATTCAGAATACTCCGGACCAAACGAGCGGCGAGTATTTTAACACCTGTTGTAAAACGTAAGGTTAATGAACCATTAAATTGTTGACTGCCATTATCCGCGGGAATTTAGCAGCAGAACCGTCTTTTTTCATGAGGTCAAGCATGGTCCTGTTCCAAAACGCACACATCTCTTCCATTAAAATCGTTCCTTTTTTCAAAGATTCCAAGACAAAATCTTGTATACGTTCTTTGATTTCCCTACTTACAGCACCACCAAAAAGCTTGTAAAGCAACGTGTAAATTGGGGTATGCCAGTAATGTTTTTTTTAAAAAAATATCCTTTAAATGCTTCTATTCTGACAGCATGCTTCGCTTTAATTTTTATGGCGTCAATATTATGCGGACCGGCCTGTGAATGTGTTAGCTAAATGCATTCAGTACATCGAGAATGGAATGCACATTTTTTGTGTTGTGTAAATTGTAAATGACACACATACCATTACGGGAGCACGAGAACAAAGGATACTTGCCATACTCGTGTTGCCTGTGTTCAAATTTTCAACTAACAACTTAGCGGTGTTGTGGTATGACGTACTTATGGAAGGAAGGCATGTTTCATAGCTAGGAATATTCAATATCCCTAGAGTATTTTAAACTTAAACTTTTCATCATGACCTAATTTACGCAGTGGGAGGATATTATTAAAATATGTCTTAAGGTTTGGACTGCATTCAACTGGATCAAGGAAGAGCTCACTGGTGGGATATAGTAAACGATAAATTACTACCCAAATTACTAGACGAAGTAGAGACCTTTTTGAGAAGCCAATGACACGCTCAGTTAATTAACAATATCCACTAATTTTATTGAGCACAAGGATCATTACCGTGTTCAAAAAATCCCACCATCGGTTCCTGTACTGACCCAGATAAATACAATCTTTTCAACCAAAATTTTTTAAGCATTTACCATCTCTCATACGGGCTACATGCACAGTCCATCTCGTCCTCCTTGATTTTATTACCTTAGTAGTGTCTCATTACGAAATTTTCCCACCCTCCCGTCACTTAATCCCTCTTAGGTCTGAAGATTGTAACATACGGAGAAATTGGTGTCTAGGTGCGTAAACGCGCTAGGAGTATAGTTTCTAGTCCTAGCGTGCTCACTCATGTCGCGCAGAATTTTGAACAAGTTTCCGTGTGTATTATCTGCGGCTGTCAAGGGCTACTGAGTGAATGCAATTGGTTTATCAGCACCCGCTCAGACTGCGACCATTACCTAGCCCAGAGCCGTAACTCAGAATGTTCTGACAAGACAACAGATTTACTGCCACATATTTCGCGATCTGACAACTGCGAGCGCGCAGCTAAAAACCACACCCTGTTGGAAAGTGCGGGTTTCAATCTCTATATCGTCCAGGTACTAAACACCCCTGACGGTCACATCTGTACATTAGGGTTGCATCCATCAAAGCGAGTAGCAATACTTATTTTGCGATGTGGTTCCCAACATGGCTTCTGCGGAGCACAGAATGTTCACAGGATCACTTTGTAAGGCTACAACTGACAGATAATTCACTCCTTCAGGTAAAATAAAAAATAGCAGACATGGTTGCAGTATCTCAGTGATAAAGTTCATTCATTTAAATACTGCAGTTCATACCTTAATGTCACAAAATAAAGAAAAAGATCCAAATGTTGAACTACCGTCAAGAAATTTTCATTTTCTAGCTACTAACTTATTAGAAATATTAATTTATAAACTATGTTTAAGATATAATACAACATTTTAAGGGAAATCACTGGAGAATTTCTCGAAAGGTTAAATAACCGCAATTCTATTAAAAAGTGTGAGTCTTGTTGGCCTTAATATTAAATTACATATTACACAACATAACTTACAGTAAAAGTGTTCTTTCGCGTTCAAAAACCACGTAATAGGAGATAAAGAAAGTGAGTCAGAGTTGACATAATTTTACAGGACGCACCTGAAATGAGAATTTAGAAATCATCGCTGGAAGAAATCCGTATCGTAGTAA
>NW_019060210.1:1400428-1416292 GCF_000696155.1 Zootermopsis nevadensis
CTCTCTTTTCTGCCCACGAGTCTGCAATATTGTGCCCGTACACAGAATCGCTTCTGTCTTACATTTCCTTTCTTCACTGTTATTTCATTCCTTTCTTGATGTTCTGTACAATCGTTGTAAACTTCTCTGTTCAATCTCTGACGTTTTCCTAATCCTTTTCACTATAACAATGATCTTTGTGAAGAACGACTGCTATAAAACTTTCCGTAAAGTGCTGCGTTATAAGTAGAAGGACAAAGTTGTTGCCAGCAAGTCAATTTCTATTCTACATGCCACATGCTACATGCTACATATCCGAAAGATGAAAACATTTTTAAAACGGCAACTGTCTCCCAGGGCGGTCGTAAGGAAACACAGATAAAAATGTCCACGTACCGCACTGGGCAACGCAGATGTCATGGATAGACCTGTACAGATCCATAAGTGACGCTGTATCTTAACCTTGTTAAGTTTCGTAAATACAGCTGAAAGTTTACAGGTCGTAGAATGCTCGCAGGATACGTTTTATGGGCTGGATGAATACTACATCGCAGGTGATTCATATTCTTACGTATGTTCTACCATAACCAATGGAATATTAAGTAGGTACAATATTTTGTTCTCACGAATAAATGACGAGACATGAAGGAATAATGACAAAAATAGTCTCAAAATATAGGTAAAATGAAGTAACGAAATTCACTACAAGTTTAAATTGCATTAAATTGAGTACTTAATGAAATTAAATTACGGTAATGAAATAGTTCTCCTTCGGCAGTGTCGAAGGAGCGCGGTAGTATTTGACAAACAGAACAACTGAGAGATCAGCTGTTTTGTAGGGAGAAACGGCTTCTCTCGCAAAGCGAGTTTCAGACGGAGAATAAAGTTTCATGCCAAACGGATACACGGACAAACAACAGACTGACAATTCTGTTTCCAACAATCTGACATCAATCATAGAAATGAGTGTTTACAAAAATACAGTTTAAATAACTTTACGGAGAACTGCTTTCCATAAGACTTGGTGTTATTTACAGTTCATTAGAATACACATAAAGAAGCACATCAGAACTTATCGATGCATTAAAAATTAAAATAGCTTACTTTTACACGATACAGTCACTAATCAACGAAACGTAAACGGACTGTACTGATATCTGTGGCACAGAATAGTTTCTCGGCTGAAACAAGTAAATCATAGACCCGGCCATACTGTTGAGCCAAAAAAGGCTATAAACAGATAAATAAAATTCTGTGCATCAACTAAATGTTGTTTAATACGAAGTACTCTAAGCTGGACCGGCAGGAATGGCGACGTTGGGTCCATGAATGCATTTTAATGTGCTACAACGGCATCATGCCGATTACTCTGGAAATTAAGGACGCTGTCACTGTATCACTAAGCCTGTATTGGCTTTTACTTACACTGTCACAGATCTGTAACACAAATCGAAATGTTTTTCTACTATGGGTTTGCAAATTGATAATGTATACTAGTGTGACAGGAATATTCCGTCTTAAAAGGAATTAACTGGATTGAACATACAGTTCCTGGAAAGAATTTCGTTTTCGTAGCAGAAATATCATGGGAGATAAGTGCAAAGACTGAACAAAAGACAGGTGTAGAACGAACGAACATAACAAAAACAACCGGAAATCATCTTTCCGGACTTGGGAGCTCCGAAACAGCTCGGCTACTTTGTTGGGGGTCGATGCTTTAAGGGCATCGTGAGCTCACGGCGAATCATTTCACGTCTTTGACCGTAACGTGCGTCAGTTTTCCCCGAAACTGAAGAATCAGTTCCACGAAATCTTCATCTCCACTGAACACGAGCAACGGTTTCTGGATAACTGCGATATTAGTGTAACTCTATTCGAAACAACCGCCTCCAAATTCAACTAGCACAACTGTCGATATCATTGGCGTGAAACGCTGACTGGATGCGAAGTAATTAGTCCAGAGTTCTCCAAACATTCATCGATAAATCATTTTTATTTCGGTCATGAAACATTAGAGGTTCTATGTGAATGACAATAACCGAAATTCAGTTTAATCTTTTATTAGTGTGCTACATCAAGTCAGAAATCTTACTAAACATAACTTCGGCAATTGATACAAGAGCATAAAATAACCCAAACAACAATCAACTAAGCGAACACAAGGCATATGACGCCTGAAGAGTACAACAGTCGAAATATGAACCCAGAACCTCCCAAATATGAAGCATAAATGCTAATATCTCAGCTGCAACCTTCGGTGCCAGGGGTCGCTTTAACGTGTATGTGTGGAGTGAGTACCCAAAGACCATGCAGACAAGACTGGACGCTGGGATTACCTTTGACCTCAACGGACCTACGCCGTTTTCCAGTCGATGGACCCGTCTGAACTACCATCAGCAAACCTGCCGCATCAGAAGCAACCATTCTGATAAATAAATTAAAACGATGAAGCTAAGGGTTTAAAACCCAATCGAAGTACGTTTCTTCTACAGTGTGTTTCAAACTTAATGAGTTAAAGCTTACTCAAGAAACACGCGTTGGATATTCTGTAACAATATCTTGTGCCATTGTAACAGACTTTGAGGAAGATGATTAAGTACTATTTGAGTTCCGTTGAAACACAGGACCAATGTATTTCTGCGCTAATAACCCAAGAAACAACAAGGAATATCATACGGCAGCGATTATCAATGATGCTACCAGACATTTTCAGAAATATTTAGAAAAAACCCAGGATCAAGTTGTCAAAGTTTCCTCAGAATCTTATAATTTTCCCATACTTTGTAAATTTTGATAATTAATATAAAAGAGAGCGAGAGAGAGAGAGAGCTGCAAGCTATTTTGTTCAAAATCGCGCCATGGCAACATTTCTATAAGTTGATTCTGCAACTTCATATGCTTCCTTCAAAGTTCCTGGATGCTGACAGACTAGAATCAGACGTTTTCGAATATTCTATTTTCTCCTTGTAGCCTCACACAAGCGTCCCTGAACTTTCAGATTCTCTTCCGGTATGGCCGTTTCATTGGTTACATGTGTAAATACTTAATGGTACTGTAGCAAAATGTTCCCAGCAAGCAGCAGACGTGCTACCACGTTTTAGCCTTAACTCAGTTACTTCCCTAATGATCTTATACTGGAGCAGCAGGTCATGGTAAAAGGTCTAGAACAACAATTTTTAATTTGATTGCCTTCATAATAATACCGGCTCCTCACCACGAAGCCCGGGTTAATACCTGTGCAACGCAGTGCAACTCGTGATATGCAAATTTGTATTGGTTTTATAATATCTTCATCGATATCTATCAGTAATCTAACATCGTACCTGGAATTCAACAGGCATTATCAGCCTCTATATTATTACAATCTTGGGATATCGCCTTTGACCCTGAACTTAATTCAGAATGAAAAATGAGCTTTAAATAACATGACTGTACATTTACACCAAATAATGACATTTATATGGCCCACTCATAATTCAGTAATATCTTATAACTTACAAGTACATTAATTAATACATTCAAATATTAGAATATACAAATAGGCTTTCGTTATTTATATTAGTTATATGTCATACTACTAATGAGATTAAAAATCTGTACTCCTCCCCCAGTATTGTCAGGGTGATTAAGCCGAGAAGAATGAGATGGGCTGGGCATGTAGCGCGCATGGATTGGACAAGAGGTGTGCACCGGGTATTGGTTGAGAAGCCTGAAGGGAAGAGACCGCTGGGGAGACCTAGACGTAGATGGGAGGATAATGTCAGGCAGGATCTGTGGGAGATAGGAGTTGAAGGAGACTGGATTTTGTTGGCCCAGGACAGGGTCCGGTGGAGGGCTTTGGTTAATTCGGTGATGAACCTTCGGGTTCGGTAAGCCATCTAGTTAGTTAGTTATATGTCATACTACATATTATTCTATACTATATTTTACTTGGTCTGATAATAAGTTGGTTTATTGGTAACTTAATTTGCTGGTTGGCAAGTTAGTTAGCTGAGAAGGTAGTTACGTAGTCCTACTAAGTTTGTTGCTAAATGGGTTAAAAACGAAAAGTACGAACAGTACGGATGCTATTCGATCTGTCTACAAGTGATGTCGTTCAAGTTTCGAATCCGCGGAATTATGCTCGTTTCGCTGCAACAATCCCTCAGTTTGGACGTGGAATGCTACGTATGTGCAATATTCTCGGTGTCCAGTAGTATTTAATTAAAATACGTGGCACTCTGCCTCAGTAGCTGTAAAATACAATTTGTAACTGCACGAAACACGAAGTCAGGTACACGAAATTCATACGCTTTGAACCCAACGTAAAACACGAATTGAATGTAAACCAAATTCCGTGACAGAAATCACGTGTTAGCTGAAGGCACGTTTCTACAGTAATGAGAGCCACATTAAATTGTGTTTCGAGAGATGTTTTATATCGCATGCCATAAAGTATACGGCAAATAACAGAATGCACCTATCGAAATTCAACTCAGGGACTTCAGTCTTATAAAACAGGAGTACGTCGTTTCGGCGTTTGGCTAGTGTAATTTTGGGACAAATAAATCAGTGGATACTTAGAAAATCTATTCACCGATCGACGGGTTGTGTGCCACATACACTGTGTTGGTATAATAATATTTTCTGAGAAATCAGAAGTCCACGAAATCCACTAGAGACCCGCACTGTGTTTCTGATGTCGCAGAACTGTGACGTAAGTATCATAATTACAAGGGTTGTAACAATGAGTTTAACGTTAGCTGTCCTGCTGTCTCGTGATGAACGATCATGTGACAAGGTAACACGACACTAGGGTCCTCTGGGGCACTTGACAGGGTGGCGTGACAAGGGGTGAAGTGTGCCTATAGTGATACGTGTTCCAAGCTTTCAACAGCCAACCACTGTTTCCCCTCCTTTATTAGCTGCCAGCCATGTTTCATTACGAAGTCAGGAAAGGCCTCTTAGTTATTTAATGACATAATAGGATCTACAAAGAGGTGGTCCATTTTAAATAATGAGGTTAAGCCGGTTAAAGTAGCGATAAAGCGGTAAATAATCTGGTGGTACTTGGTTTGAGTCTCGACTTCTAAACTTTCTAAGCAACTCCAGGCAATGTAACTTAAAATTGTACCACGACTGCTTCATATCATATTGTTTCCAAGCACATATTATCATCTTCCTGTTCTTTATCCAGTTTTATATAATCCGTGCAGTGCCGTTAATAAGACAAGTAAGTGACAATACGTCGTTTTAGAAAAAAAAATAGCAAAGTTTCATTTCAGCTTAAAGAGAGATTAAAGGACGCGTCTAGACTTTTAGACTGAGCTTGCTGAAAGCTGTTTTCGTTTTGTAGTTGGTCTTGGGAGTCAAATCAAAGTTGTTACAAAAGTTGTATAGAACATTATAAAATGATCTTGCCAGTACGGTGCATTTATGCAACTGCTGAAGTCTCAATAGCAGACTGGGACGTCTTTACAGCGGGCGATTTGTTCCGACGAGTGATTCCTGACCTGGCACCTCCCCATCAATGAAGTGATTCCCTAGGGACGACGCGTACAAATGGCTACAGTAAGCGTCTAGTGCCCATTTATCTACCTGCAGGAACAGCACGAAAAGCACTTGTGCAACAGAAGCCGGCTTGATTTCCTGTTATTACGGGGCCCCGCTGGAAAACACTAGATCACTAGATCGGCACTCATCAACAGTCCCTGAAAAGAACTACGGAAATAGACAGGTAAGGAGAGAGGAAAAGTGCCTAGAGAGAGAGAGAGAGAATAAAAATAAGCACAGAAATAAAAGTAAGCGGAGACAAACACGAAAGAAATACTTTAAAAATCAAAACAAAAAGGCAAAGAAGAAAATAAAATGCGAATGAGAAACTAAGGAAAGACGAACGAGGGATAAAAGGCCATAAACAATGAAATAAACATTTAATGATAAACTTAACACAGAAAATTTCTTGAAAATAAGAAATAAGTGAAAGAAACCACGAAAATTAGAAAAGGGTTAACGCTGAAGAGAAGAGGAGACACACGAAATAATCTTGGGTTGAGGTCTTGATCTTCACCACAATACTATCAATTCTATCCTATTCTAGCTTAAATATAAGTTGTTTGCAGTAATCTCATTATTGAAGGCAAAATACTGAATATATCTGTCTGTCCTTTCGCATGTCTTATATCCGAAATCACTTAAGCATTTCAATTAAATGTAAAATTCGTATGTAATGGTGGAATGTACATACATTCCCTCAGCGAGATTCAAACCAACGATACTAGTGCCCGTACGTCTCAAGGTTATGTCAATCTTACGTCTGTTGATTGGTACGACAGAAAGAATAAAGCTAATGCTTGAAAAAAACATTCTGAAGTCACGATAATCCTGTAGGCTCTAAAATAACGGTATTAACGTATAATTAAACAGAATAATATGACATGATCGTTATCCGGACAGACCGGCATACATAATATCCATTCCTATAACATGTGATCCATAAATGGTAAGGGGCGATTTTGTTTGTAATACACATTAAAAAACACGCGAGCCCGTCATTCTGCGTCGGCAGTTTGAAATTTGGGCCCTGGGGCTGTGAATTAATCCCTGTGACGTGCTGTCGTACACAGCGGTTCATATGCATGCATTTTATTTTAAATTAAAGCCTCGGGAGATACGGATATGATTCTGGGGAATATTGAGACTTACTAGGTCAGCCCTCCTGGTTAGTACTCCAAAGGTTAGGCACATACACAGAGCGTCCTCACTGATCCCCTCTCCCATGCAAATACTGGGATACCACCATAAAATAGTCATCACCGCTTCCTTCCATGTCGCTCCAATTTATCAGTCACGAGTACGTTCACATCCGACGATATACGATCTATGCCGTTTGAAAAATATCTAAATAAATTAGTAAGTACACGCACAGTTTAAACAAGCATTATCAAACGTTAGTGTGGTAAGATTAGCACTTATACTTCATATTCGGAAGACACCAGATTCGAGTCTTAACTGTGTACCGTACGTATTTCTTGAAACCAAATTAATCCAGCCCACATCCTAAACCTACTGTTTCGATATATTTTTAGTGTTATCCTTAAACCTACGACTAGATTTCCATAATGGTCTCTTCCTTTCAGGTCTTTAAACTAAAATACTGCATACCTGTGAGCCCTGACGGCGTCACAACCCAGAATAACATAGTCATACAAAATTTAGTTCTGCCCTCCTTGACAATTAATAACCCTAGTAATACTTGGCGACGAATTAAATTATAAAAGTCCTCGTTATGCAGTTTTCTCTTGAGTCTCTCTCAGGTCCAATATACTCTATAGTATTGAATAATCAGGTTTATTTCATTTATATTCTTTCTTTACGACTAGAGTTTGAAATTCACACACATATGAACATGTCGTATCTATTAGGTATTCAGTAATACTTAGAAGAAAAAAAATATCTTCGTCTATCGCAGGATTTTGAATTATTCTATGTTACAAAATTTTATCAGATGTTTGTTTTAGTTACACCGCCAGTATAGTATAGGGGAGGGCAGAAAACTTTATCGCAGGATTTATGGTGACGGGAGGGGGCAAGTCCTACGTTACTCAGGTATCCACTAGCGATAAGTTCTTTGCGTGAGACTCAGCGTACTTCGCGGAGCTGCTGTAACGAAATTCCCTAGTCGGATAATTAGTTCGAAAAACACTTGGAATGCTAGCTTCCACTACAGTTCCTACTAGGTGATACTGCTACACTGTGAATGTAAAATTCTGAGGTTTATAATATCTTGGATACAAATGTGGTTTAATGTGTAACGCATTCCTAGTTGGTTCGTATGTAACATAATGACACTATACGTATACATATATAATAGCATACCGTTTATGACTGTGCGTACGTGTGTGTATCTGTGTTACGCACAACCGAAGTACTCAGTATTAATGACAGATAGCAGGATCTTCTATTTTATACGTGCCGCTATAATAATGCACCTTTACAAGTACATCTAAATGAGATACAGGGAAACAAGGAAGGAATAAATAAAACTGCCCCGTTAAATTTTAACGGGTATTCTACATTAATATCACATATTTTACAAGCTGGTACTTTCAGTCACATAAATCAATTTGTAAACATTTCTGAATGTAATACAATGCATTTTGAATGGAACAGAATTATGAACTTACACACTGGACGCCTGATAATGATGAATGAATGAATGAATTAATGGGAACTTTATTAATTGCATATTTATCGTGTGACCACTTAATCAACTGCTATTTTCATGTTGGACATAAACAGGCTTAACATACAATAATTTTAATTGTGTTTCTCCTGCAGCTGTTACGTTCTGTAGGAGCTTTTCACGAAATAATTTGTGTTGGCGATGTAGTCCTATTCCGAGCCATTATAGAGTGGAAGTAATAGAATTATAACCATTAATGTGATGTTCCACGGTATAATTACGACTAACAATACCAGCTAAATACTTATGACATTATTATTTGTTGCACATGCTATTTTAACACCAGTGTATGAATGGAATAAATTATGTAGAGTAGAATAACAAAATTCAGAACACTAAAAATGAGCTGTCTTGAGAAACAGAAATGTTTCAAATATAATTTTTAAGGTTAGAAAAATGGGATGGGAAGACGTGGATTGGATTAATTTGGCTCGGGATAGGTACTGGTGGCGAGCTCTAGCGAAAGAGTAAAAGAACATGTGGTTTCCATACAAGGAAGGAAATTTCTTGACTAGCTGAGAATGCTATTTAGCTCCTAAAGGAAAACTCTGATCCACGTAGTTTCCTGGTGAAACGTGGATTTTATGTTGTGTAAATTAATTGCTGTATTGTTTTATTTATAAGACCTAAGTATCTGAGAAAATTAACTTTTGTTAAAATGTTTATGAGAAGTAATTTATATGTCATATTTGTAGAGACACACTGACAACTGTGTCCCTAAGTATATGTGACCCTTCTGTATAAAACTTGCTTATCATGTCTGGCATCACGGTGCTACAGCGACTTTATCATGAGGGAACAGACAGTGAGTCGCAGACTTCTGTGACAGTCTCTTAACTGCTGGAAGCAAAAATCCTTTCATAATTAGCGGAGGCTTGAAAAGCACTTCTATGCTCAAAGTTCGGTGACACTGAAACCAAGGTGAGTGTAACCGACACCTGCATCGATAATTTTGAAGGCTGTGCTACCTTTATAATTTTAAGTATGAGACATACTTTTTAGCCAGACACTTTCATTAACCTACAAAAAGTAACTCTAACTATACTGCACGAAAACTTTGAGAAATTTCCCTTGAGGGTACCATTATGCACGCTGTAAAGACACATTTCTCCGTGACGGTCGATATATCGAGCTCCTTTCTTTTCTTAAGGTTTGCCACTAAAGTAATTCAGAGGGACGTTGAATATTTCTGGTGTTAACACTTGTGCGTCTAAAAATCAGATCACTCTGATTGTCTTTTGACAACAATGTCTTTATTTAATCCACTGAGTGTGTGTACACATCTTTTTGGGTTACTCTGTATTCTTGTGGATATACGGATATCTTCTTTGAGGACTACAAATCTTTGCTCAATGTTTCCGTCTTCAGGCAGTTATTCTTAGAAACAAGAAGCATGCAGTGTTTATTCACATTCTACGGACACAATGAGGGTCACTGAGATCCATCTGTCAAACTACTGAAATTTCGAGCCGTTTAAAGATGGCGCCACTGCAACACGCAGATGCCGAGTGATTTTATACAAGCACAAATCAGTATTCATTGTGCGTAATGGACGGAAACTCCTGCCGCGGTAGATATCATGGAACAGAAGCTGTTCCTTGCGACAGACAGACAACAGCCTCATGAATTTTCATCACACACAAACGAGGTAAGCTACAGTTTTATATATATTTATATATATACATATATATATATATATAGTTACACACACACCATCGTTTCAGGCGAGGGAAATCTCAGAATCACAATATCTTACAAATAATTCTGCCCTAAAAACAACTATCCCAGGCCACCCGTTTTAGATATTTTAGGATACTGTACAAATAACAGTCGGTATTGTAGGTTACGTAAAGTTAGATTGGGTTAAGTTAGGTTAGGGTAGAGTACGTTAAGCTGGTAGATTGTCATGTGTGAGAATGATATGTTATATAACTCACGAGTCTTTTTCAGCTGACAGTAAGCTGCAATTGATTGTCAGAATTGTTTTAATTTTAATAACATGGTTATACCAGGATTATATCTGTCACCTGTCTAGGAATGACACATCTCATACAAACATAATCTGGACCAATAAAGATGTCATACGTTGATCCGCAGCCTGTTAAAGTGTGACAGGCAGACGCTGTATTAAAATATTAATGATAGACTGATAACAACATTCAGTATCTTGTGCGTTATGGATACAGAAATCGGAAGTATTTGCGCAGTTATGGAGCCACATGTTTTATAACTGTACGTGGCGTCTCTTCTGAGCCTAGTGCGACATGCGAGCGAAATAGGACATGATGCTAAAACGGATGTTAATGTGCTGAACTTTCTCCATTAGATGAACTGTATTTGATATTCATGGCGTTTGTAGTTTCCATATCAAATGCACGGTTCGAAAAATATAGCATAACGCGATAGAGAACTTCATTAGTTCTCCATTTGTTTAACGACGATGTTCAACAGCAAAGGTTATACGGTGTCGAATGCAATGCGGTAATTGCAACTGGAGCTGGATGTGTAATAGAAGGAAGCGGCCATGTCTTGTTATAAAGTTCCAGCCTAATTCGCCTGAATAGAACTGAGGAAAAGCAAGAACGATTGTCAGTCTCGTTATCGAGATTCAAGACCAGGATTTCTAAAATTTGGGGGATGAAAACTAGCCATTTTATTTCGTAGATGGATAATACTGAATGGATTTTACAGAAAAAGATGCGGAAATACACGCTGTGGCTCGAGGTAGGTTCCAATGGCGGCCCGTTGTGAACAATGCGATATATTAACACATACAATTCTATACACAAAGAGCCGTTAATTCCTTGACCATCTAAGAGACTATTAGTTTATTTATAAGGACTCTGTTCAATGCCGTTCCTCAGTGTGAGCACGTACTATTTTTTTTGGCAGATTTCCTTCCTATATTTTTGTATGAAATTGAAGTTCCGATGGTCTGTGAGCCCCTGTTTAGTTTCAGAAACACTAAAGCTAGTCGCACTGATGATGGTAGCATTAAACTTCTCCTATACGTCGGTCCAACATTTACCAGATTACATGTTGCAACATTCCAGAAGGTATCCGTTTTCATACCCGTCGCCGTGAGAACATAGGATTTACTACACTCTATTTTGTGATTTCAACACTTCTACAGATTTATTTCACTGCATTGTCATCGGTGATATCGTCTGGTGATCCGTAAGTCGAAAGCGACAGAAGAGATTGTGTCCGAAGTGCTGGAACACCCTAAATAGGGTCATGAATGTTTAACCATGACATCAGTTCTTTCAGGTTAGGAGTCAGCACCGCATCTGACAAGAAGTATGCTAAAGCTTCAACCCGCTGGTTGGGAATTTGACCCCCACGGGCTAAGGGCATCGGTGGTAATTTATTTCCTGGAGCTGCAGAGGCCGAGAAGCAATGGCGGCAATCACTTTCAGCCCCCTGTGGCTAGGCAACCCGTATACCGAGTGTAACAGCGACTTATCTACCACCTAGGGTTCTTTCGATTGCATACTACTCGTTACGACCGTGCCAAGTTCAGGAGGTCAGACACTGGACACCGGATTTGCATCGCAAAGGCCTGGGTTAAATACGGGAAAGTCTTTGCGGGCCTTGTGGATAATGTGGCACTGAGAACGGATTCTCTCCCCTGCCATTCATAATTTCTCCAATACTCCAGTCTCACCTACGTCGTTTCTTGGTGTATTTAAGAAAGCTCTCCCAACTGCTTAGACCATCTCGTATAGTTGAATGATAAAATAATAGTAAATAATAAAGTAGGAAGAAATGGCACGAACCGGACCTGGCTTATTGCAAAGAATTGCCCAAACATTGACAGTCTAAAATTTCTGTACACATGCAGACGATCAATACTGACTCAAAATAGGGTCCCACTGATGGATTTAATTTATTTTAACCACTGTGATGAATTTCCGAGTTCCATAAATGCAGTAAATTATTTTACCGACTAAACAACTGCCAATTGCAGCAAGAAAGATCATGACCACGGGAGCAACAGCGGTGGTTAAACTGCAGGCGATTATTAAATGTTAAATTTAATAAATACCAGAACTAAAATTCTATAATTTCGTAAGTTAGCTGTACATCTAGCTCAATGTACCGCACCTAGATGGTTAATAAACTCGTTTCTTATTCGGAAGGTCCCGGGTTCATATCTTCGTTCAGCTACCCTGACCAAGGTGTGAAGTTGTTTCTTCCGGATTCATCATAATTTGACATTCACAATCATACAAGGCATTTTTCTTTCGACATTATTTTTTTTGGTGGTCGTCACAAACGTAGTTTGCAGTAGTTTAAGCCCTCCTTGCGGACAACTGTAAATACAAACTTTAAAATTTAAGGAGTGCAGTTAATTATCTCGCTCGTTTCTGCTTCTGCTGTTCCTTTGCAGCTATTTTGCGCGGAAACAGCTTCGCTATTTAAAGGAAATAAGACGCGCTGCGGTTCGTGGTGCAAGGACACCTCCTTTTATACACGTGATTCCCTGTGGACTACGATTTCCTTATACAAGCGTACTGATGGGCCTGTTTGTAGATGGGCCCCAAGGTTTAATGGCACTTATTTTCCTTGTGGAGAAAAACAAGCAACGTCAGCGAATTCTTTAAGCACGCGAATGGGAAATGGCAAGTTTAACAACACTGGCTACCAAAATGATTACTCGCGAATCTAGCCTCTACATTGAGACTGACGATTAATGACAATACATGATAGAGGAAGGCGTCAAGTTATAGGAAAATGTATATTCAAGGAAATAAAAACAACTGTTGCCACATTCAGCATTGGAACATATGAGTTTACCTCCAGAGTTCGGGTCAGAGGATATACTGTTAGAAATTATATTCCGAATAATTATTTTGCATAATGACGGCGTCAGTAAAGCTAAATTTATCTTTCTCTGCAGACACAAAAATAATAACCACTTAAGTTCATTTTTGTTCTTGTGAGAATAATTATTAAGCTATGGTTCCCGTTGTGTAATTCAGTCTTGAATTTTTGGAACGGAAAGTATAGCTCACAAGCAGAAAGAAAAAGAGTTAATGAACGCTGACATTAAATACATTTTATATACCTAGAGTTAAATTTTATTAGATATAAAGCAAGACATTCAACACGAATAAGTATAAATTTGGTTGAAAATCTGGTTTAATTAGTATCAGAAAATAAAACTGAGAAATGCTATGGTGCAGCTTTTGAAACAGAACGTCGTAGTGTTTTAACGAAACGACTGATGACAAAACCAGTGCGGTACATGTGCTGCTTCAAATTAACACCGGAACACGCGGATTGTTGTGAATATATATATATCACTTATTGTGTTACAACTATATAAGTAGTAGGCCAATCAATATAGTTACATGGTTTTGTATAATTACAGCGCTAATAACATCCCGCTTGTGAAACCAAGGCGTAGATGAGATAACATTAAACTGATCCTAAAAGAAAAATTATGTAAGTGTGAGGAATGGACAAAGCTGGCTCAGAACAGGGCCCAACAGCGGGCTTTTGACAACACGTAATGATATGCATCCGGACTGAGTAAAAGGTGGGGATTTGTTGAGTTTCTGGGTGTATTATTAGCTTTTAAGGAAAACCATGTTCCATGGAGTTAGTTATCAAGAGTTAATTGTAACATTTTCCGGAAAATCACTTAACTCCTATCACTGCACCTTATAAACATACAATAATTTCAATTTTATATGGAGAATTTATTCATTTATTTTTAATGGGAATGTACGTAATTATTTTGTTATTAGAAGAAAGCAGAAACAAATTCGAAGACGCAATTTCATTACGAAACGTCATCTTAAAGAATTTTCTTATGGAAATACTAATTTAATGTAGCATAGCCGTGTGATGATAAAAACCACTTTCCAAGAAGCAAACTGAGTTACATTACGCCGGATTCAATTTACCTTTTCCCTATAAATGCAGCTTGTGTCTCTGTTGTGAAGACGTCTTGGATGTCTGTTCCATTAGACAAGATGCTGCGCGCTCTGTTTAAAGAACACGCCGCGCCTTGTTCGACGCTTCCAGAATGTCAGAGAAGTAAGAAGGAATTCGAGTGTAAATGATAAGGCGCTTCCTTGGAAGTTAATTTT
This sequence comes from Zootermopsis nevadensis, assembly GCF_000696155.1. The sequence continues at coordinate 1,414,733 of NW_019060210.1, forward strand.
GAGTAACCTTCAGCATCGTGCATCTAAAAAGTGGGGAACAATAGTGTCCAGTTTCTCTCGTCTCTACGCTATTAAACACAAATTCATTTTTGCGTTTCTTATACACATAATATGGGTGCTAGAAATATATATATATGGTACACATTACACAAGATATTCAGTGGCGTAGGCATTAATTGTGAGAAGAAATAGGGAGTGATTATATGGGCGTTGAATTTTCAAGAAAGGAAAATGAGAAGAACTTGACGTATTTCAAAGTGAGCCACGGAATTCTTCTTGAAGTTACAAGGACACCGGGTGCTTCCAAAAATACAAATCAGACACAGTGAACAATTAAGTTACAGTGGGAGTAAACCCCAGATGTTCAACAACGATAAAACAAAATCCCACAATGACACGTGGCATGAACCAAATAATTTTCCTCCTATCATCACAATGCGTTTGTCTAATAAACAGCTTAACAGCAGCCTTCTTGACAATTAAAAGTACTCTCTCTGCTCGTATAATACATGTCTAGCCAATTCAGAATCATTCACTGTCTGACAATACAAAGCCTGCAGCCTATAAATACGACACTTCAATTACGTAATGTCCTCCACGCCTTCCATACTTCATTTTTTCTTAATTCCAAATATTTCCCTGGGCACTTTATTTTTTTAACACTAGTAATGTAAGTTTTCTCCCCCCCCCACCCCTCGCAAACAAAATGAGACGGAGAGTTTCACAACAACACAAAACGACTAGCGTTTGTATTCACTTCTTATCAGATACGAATAATCACTGCAGTAAAATCGATTTAGTCCATTAAATAAGCAATGCATTTTAATTTATTCGGAAGTCTCCTTTAAGGTTTTTCTCTGCGTGGCTTGAACCAATAAACAGCTATTAATAGGAAGGTTTTGGTGTGGAAACCCCAGATCTTCCTTATGCATTGGGGTTTCTTCTATTCTTACACGGTCTATGACGTTATCTAATTATCCTTTCCCCGTCGTTTTCTCGCCCTAGGGGCTGACAATCGGATTAGAGTTGAGTTGCTGCTGATCGAATTAACACTGCGATTCCTGTCAGCTAATACAATAACGCCATGTAATCGGACAAACTGGTACGCCGCCATCACAAATGCAGTCCTGTAAGCTCCAGTTCTATTACGGAATATGGGGATTTCAACGGACTTGTCCTATTCAATACGGATAGAGCGACAGTAACCCACCCATTCACAAACTCTAATCTATCTCCCACCTTCGTCCATCACTAAAAAAAAAAATTAGAGCAAACAAATTGATTCTTTACGTATGAGCTGATGATACTGTAATGTGTATATCTCACGTTCAGATCATAAGTCATTCAGTCCCGACTAGCGTCCACCGATTAATTTGGATTGTCAGAGTTATGAATTTTCTAAATGCCTAAATTAAATCTCCAGTTCGCTTCGCTAACTTTTTATTTGGCCACAAAACTGTTTCGCACAAACACGTTACTAATTGTACGCAGAGGGTAACAATTCTGACGCGTTCGCTCTGTCATTGTCTCTTGCGTTTCAGTTCATGCCCCCCCCCCCCA
>NW_019060210.1:1416385-1449738 GCF_000696155.1 Zootermopsis nevadensis
GCGGCGCGGACGAGAAAGGACCAAATTATGTAACAAGAGAATATGTCAGACTTCTGGGATACTGCTGCACCGCGTAGTATCGAAGGTAATCGATGTTTTAGAGGTGCGTTTACCGCCATCACCAGGGCGCCATGATGTTGGAGGCAGTGGTGCTGGCAATTTTTATTTTAATAAATAACATATTATAAATTCATCCTGCATTTTTAGATACCTCTTTCGTATTCGCTGCAGAAACTGCTGTTTAGTTTCAGTTCTGTTGAGTGTACAGTTACTGGTACTGTAGGCACACCAGTTCAATGCTCATTTACAGGGATTTAGTTCTAAAGCTGCACTAATTCCATTTCATAAGGAAACTGGAGTTGTCTACAAAGCGTAACTTCTAAGCTTCGGAATGCATGAACTTCATTTTACCTCTACGTGTTCATTTTAGATTGAAATGTCTCCTGGGCGTAATATTTGTAAACTACGCTTTGATATGTATTCATGTACTTGAGCACAAATGACGGTCTGAAAGGTGATTAATAAATTTGTCCCCTGTCACAATTATTTGTCTGGAAATTGAACCTTTTAAAGCCAATGTACCACCTTCTTTAACAATAGGCAAATCTCTACTTTGTATTTATGGGTTTCACATGATTCTCACTGTAAACAGCGATTATTTTCCAAAATAACATTAACCAATTTGACCTTTTTAACGGCGAAGTTTTGTATTTTTTTAAGGTGCAGACTAAGTTCTTAAATATTAATTATAGAACTCCGGTTCCAAAGGGTTAACCCAAAAATTCTCGATGTTGCGTGAAGCATCTGCCACTCACAAATTTAAGGTGAGCCACTGAACAACTCTTCGCAGATTACTAAGATTTAATATCACATGGACTGGTTAACTGCTTCAGACCAACGGCAAGGGAATGGATGTCTTGTTTAAACATTAAACTGTCAAATTGCTAATTAATGTTGAAACAACTAGATGATGGATAGGCATATAACATAAATGCAATTGTATATATACATTTATTTTTATATCCACACCGGAAATGGGTTCCACCCAGAATTCTTCTCAGAGTCAGGGGCCCTTTCACTGTGGTCAAGGCTGCCAGATTATGAAACAACCCACTGAGCTTAAGTTGTACTCCCATTAGCGGTCTTTCCAGACATGTTTCATTAGTTTCTGAGATTACGAATGATGAATTGCTAAGTGGTAGGCTGGCTATTTGACATGATTTGTAGAATCGAATGACACGAGATGACGATTGTCAACGGTGAAATTGCGGGGACGCTAAGGAACAGGTCGAGACAGATTTTATGAACCTGTACCAGTGTTTATTTCATGTGGCAGAGGAATACGAAGAAAACAGGAGTTTTCGCTGCCGCAGACTCCAACATGATTCATTAAGTCGCAAGACACTTAATATTTGCACGTACCACCATACAGTAGAGACAAGGCAATACGATAATATTTATATTAACTGATGTGGGAGGAGTGTAAAAACAGGGAGTCTTGGTGCATTTTAATGAGTAATTTAAATATATTATTGGAAGACTGACGAAACGTACTCACAGACGAGAACTACTTATCATAAACCTCCAAAATATTCAAGAAACCTTCACACCGATAAATACCGATATCAAACACGCCTGCATCATAACGACTTTAACAAATTAAATACGATGTTAAGAAACTTAGAACACACGGTAGAATTAATCGGACACTCTAAGGAAAGGAAAGAAGATAAAATATAAGTTGATATAATTGCGTCATATTGTGAATTAAAATTTAATTATTCGTGGTTTTTTCCGTCTAATCACAAATGTATATAAATAATATTATACATAAGATATTAAAATATCATTTACATATTTGGTATATGTAAATGATATTTTAATATCTTATGTATAATTTTATTTATATACATTTGTGATTAGACGAAAAAAAACACGAATAATTAAAAAGATAAAATATATTAAAGTTGTGTAAAGTCATGGCTGTATCTACATTTTTATATGTTTCGGAATGATGCGTTCTGTCTGAGCGAAAGATGAAAGAAATGTCGCCGAAATAAGATTTATGGCTATTATCGCGGAGAACTAATATCTCCATAGCCATAGCGGAGCCATGATTGAGAAGCTGACAGACGCTCAGTTAATCAATAAATTCACCTGCCTTGTATGGTACCAGGATGTTCATCACCGTGTTCAAAGAGCCTACCACCATCTTGAGCTAAGTGAATACCGTCCATAATTTCCAACTTTGCAAATTTCTCTTTTCCCTTTAGGTTTTCCTACGAAACTTTTGAGTGCATTTCTCATTTCTCCCATGTGTCCCGCACCCCAGATTTACCATGTTACGAATCAATATCAAGGAGAAATTAAAGATATAATTATACTAATAGTTTACTGTAACCAAACGAACTAGTTAATTTAATTGAGAGAATTGAAGAAAGAAAAAAGCAGAAAATTTAATCACTAAAAGTCAAAAAAGGGATTCTGAATTCAAATCCTGTAGTCGGGACTGTCTAATACCACTAAATTCACGAAGATGATAAATAAATATTATTACGGGCCGGCTGGAGAGTCAACAAAATTTTTTCATCAACTACTACGTGTGTGATTCAACCAAAAACGTATTACGTACGAATAGCTTTACACAAAACGCAATTAGCCTGCTACGATACTTCCAAATTTTTTGTGGAAAAGCAAGTCTATACGCCAGTTCGGGGCGCAAAGCCGCACGATCTAATTTCGAATATCTGAAATAGTTTCGAAGCGTTCATCAGAGAAGGGACTGCCACATGCGTGTCGCCTAGAACCCGTTTCAAAGCACACCCCCGGTTATCCTTAGTACAATGGTCGTTTGACTGTCGCCCGCCCTCACATCTCACGAAACAGCAACTGGGACTGAAACCAGGCTGACCGAACAATCTGACACACGTTTCTGCATTTTTTAGTTTTGTAATTAAATTCTGTCCGTTGACATCACACGTTTTTTCCCTAAAACTCAATTCAAATAATTCCGACCAGGCCTACATTGTTTCATAGAACATAAGCAAACTTCAAATTTAGAATTTTGACCCTTGATCTGATAACTTGGTTTACGCCTTTTTTGTAATTAACTGTGATGAATGTTTAGGCTAGCCCAGAAGTCGTAATTTGTAGAACAGCGAAAACGAAATTCGAAACTTACCGCATTCTACAACTTAGGAGTGTGACAATATAATTCGCGTTCTTTACGTATAAACAGTACTAACAGTAAATCACTCTGTAAGCAAATTCCATTTGGCCCTATCCTGAGACAGGTAAATCCAATCAAACATTTTACACTTAATTTTTATGCAATTCCATTTTAATATTATCCTAATATCTACTACACCTGAGCATAGCAAAAACGTAACTGGAAGCTGTGTAATCAATACTGTTGCATATCTTTCCACATCGTCTGTAAACACCCTTATGTTCGGAGATTCTAAACCCTTACGATTCTCAGCACCTAGGTCCTTGTGTTAACGCGGCGCGCTTTCAAACTTTGCTGGAAAATTTAGGTTACGCCCAATTAAAACTTTTGAAAACTGTCCAAGATCAATTTTTGTCCGTCTGCCGCTTGTGCGGTTTATCTATTTGTCCAAATTCTGATAGTTCATGTATTCTGTGCCCGTATCCATAGTCACACGCAGTTCCTAAAACGATTCATGGGACTTCAGTTAAATACAATATTTAAATAACCACAAAACACCTCAACTATAACCTTAACCCAATTTTCGGAGAGCGATACAAATCTCAGACATCCTTAGCAATGCTGACGTAAAATAAAATATGGTAATATATTTCTTTGCTACCCTTTGCGCATTTTAACTGAGCCTTAATTATATTCTTTGCTTAAAATAAATGACCTGAGTACATAATTGTAACCCGTGATCGACTGTCAGAATATTGCATCTCAGGAAGTACCGAATGAATTATGATAAGACTTAGTTATGTGGGGTTATCTGTCAGTGTCGGTCAATTCCCTTCTCTACTGCGTCCATGTACCGTGTAGTTTTCCCCTGGAGTAAAGCAGCCGAAACATGAAACTGGCCACTTACCTCAATATAGTGTCTACCCATAAGTCTATAACTCTGCATGTTTGAAATTAATGCATCTTAATTAATCAAATGAAGAAATGGTGTCTGATTTCAGGAAACACAGCTATACTAACAATTTAATTCAATTACGTGGAATTATGTTCTGAGAGAAGTCATCGAGATATCGAAAATCTATGTGGGACAGTGTCAAATACACCGCGTAATACTGCTGTGTTGGTTGAGAATCAACTTCATTGGCTTCTACGTAACTTGTGAGTCAAAGGTAGGGCGTGAAATTTCAAGCAGACAAGGCAAACGGTCCAATTAGGGCGATTAAGGACCGCCATGGCATAGTGTTCGGTGGTTGCGTGTGTTGTGATGTGGGGCTCATCACGTTAATGATCAAGATAGCAACGAAAAGCCTGACCGACTAACTAATCAGTTAGCTAACTAATTTACTTCATGGTACAAAATCATCTTCGAGCAGTTCATATTATTCCAATGGTCAAGATATACCTTGTTGCTGTAGACTCCTTCAGTCCAACCTTATGCCTGTCTAATTCAGCAGTAATTTTAATGAATATTGTTAATGATGGTATGATGTCTGGAATTTTAGTTTGTTGACGGACAAGAGTTAAGATTTTTCTTCGCATAAACTATAGCAGGAAGCTTTTTTACAAGTTATTACAATGGAATAGTTGGCATTTTACTTTTCTCTAAGATTCACTTTAATAATATTATTCAATTTATGCCTGTATCTTCTGATAAACTTTCTACGATTCTGTGCTCTGTTATTCTTGTTTTTTTACAGTCGTGATACAAGAAAGCATTTAAGCGCCACACAGGAAATTGTAGGAACAATTTTTTTTCTTATTTAAGTAATTTTTACATTGTGTGGTCGTAAATTATCTCACATGTAAGGGAGAAGCAATGGCATTTCCACGGGATTACATGAGTTGAATTATAAATGTAACCGCGTAATAAATGGGCACGAAGCACGTATATTCTTTTGAAAAACATCTGCATTCTCATTTCTTATTCATTTCGCTTAATTAAATGATAAACATAAAATATGAATGCTACCTATTTTGATGTTCTGTACTTGAGAAAGAAAGACAGCTATAAATCACACATGTCAGTAAATTTACATGCCAATGTTACGTCACAGCAATGCAGCAGAGTTTATCCAAATGAATTATAAAGATCTCAGTATTTTGAGGTATTATCTCTACACTAATTCTACATTTAATGCAACTCTGAATATATTAAGAGAAAACGTGTTGTACAGTATAAGTGTTTATTTTTGTCAGAAAATCTCGACTGTGCTCTATTAAATTTGAGAGATTTATGTTTCTGGTCCCAGTAACAAAGACTAGTTTTATTTAAGTGGTTCAAATGAGTGGGTTTTCATATATATATATATATATATATATATGAGATTTATGCCTGAAAACGGAGACATTACCAACCTCTAGATCACGTAGACTCATGCTAACTCATAATCAAAATAGCGAATACTGTCAGTGAACATCCTTACATCATGATTTCAGACTAATTTCACAGCCTTTAGACCTACAGAACAATCAACTTTAATAGATCCAAAACCCGAATTATCTTTTATTTCACAAATTCCACACCGAAAATAACAGAATAAGAAAGTCTTGTTTAAAAAAACTACTTTTGCAGGTTTATTATGCTAGCACTAAAAGACAAAGTAAAAGTAACACTAAAATTGTATTACTATTTAGTGTGTAACGAAGTTGAAAGTTCTTACGTATAAGTAACACTTGCTTAAGGGACCAGTAACTCGATACTTTGTCCAGAATATGCATTTGTAAACGAAGTTTTTAGGCGTATCTTTAAAATTGACTTCGTTGGAAACAAGGTAAGAAATGGGAAGTTGAGCAATACAATGGATAAAAGAATCATTGTTTTATGTTGGAGACTATACACCATATATTTGACATCGAAGTAAAGATAGGCCTGAAATGTTTGAGAATTAGAACAATTAATTTATAAATTACAGTTACATTCAGTTATTAATCTCATTTCTGTAACAAAGGATTTTATTTACTGGGAAAAAGTTTTGAGTTGTGTAAATGAAGTTGGTACTAACTGGTAGAAACATAATACTGCAGCGACATTAATTATCATGAAAATGAGACAGGCGTCCCGGAAACGTACGCTAATGGTTTATCTGCATGCGATTATGTACGGAGTCACAAGCAAAGAAACTAATTTGTCAAGCTGAAATAGGGAATAATGATACGCGGTATTAAGTTAACTTTACTCCCTATAATCGATTTTGTAATTTAACTTATTTCTCTTTGTCTTAATTAATGTATAGAACACGTAGAATGCACTACATTCCACGGTTTTACTCCTTTAAGCTACTGTTCTTAATATAAATGATAGGACTCAAATTTAAATGTTCCTACAGGACTTATTTACATCTCTTATGTATACAGAATTTGAGTTTGATTTGCACTGAAAGGTCTCATAGCTAGATAAATTAGAGTAGCTCGCTGGATCTCGAAAAAAAAAACTGTGATGGAAATTCCTCACTCCAGCCCCAAACCCTAATCAACCAGCTCACATAATCGAGCACGAACAAAACTACGGGTTCTTCTTCAACCTGACAGGCTCCAAATAGTGATTTATTCCGCTAAGACACAGAAATTGAAGTCAGTAAGGACTGAACGTCGCGTTTGTGTAGGCTGTTTTCTAAATTCGTTCATTTTTAATTATACCGCAATGTCTTCTGAGTCGAAGTTAATACAGGGCTACGTCTGTATTCCTGCATTGGCGTTGACGAATAAGAAATAAAGTATTTTCTACAGGATCCCATATCAGTTAGGCGGCATATATACCTGTTTGCTGATGTTCAGAGCGACAGTAACAGTTAAAGGAATTTGTAAAAAAACTACCGTCACTTACATACGTCATAATACGAGCCGCAATGCAAAGACCAGTTAAATGTGTAAGCGACTTCAGGGCAGAGTTCCTTATTTGATGTGGACGAGACATCTAAATGTATCCTACAATGTATGTGAAGCTGTTTGCACGTTGATAAAATTCAAAGAACAAGTATTAGGAGAAGATGACGTCAACTACTGTGCTTGATCGGAACTGAAAGCTAATCCATGCCCAGAAACATTGCCACTAAATTTAATGCTACGTATCTGTAATATGTGTGATATTAAATAACAGACAGAGTAAAACGTTGGAAAAACATTCTGAAATGAGTTTAATTAGTTTGCGACAAATTTGGCCGACAGAGTATTACTTGAAAAAAAAAACTTATGTAAAGAGAGAGATTAAATGAGTGGAAGTTGTTTTCATGAAAACGTAATTTTGTCTCTCAGTTAACGAAGAATATGAGAACTATATAAGGAAGAAAGGAGATATATAAGCAAATAATTTAAGTAGCAGCTATAAGAAAGAGAACTAAGAATAAACTAAGTATCGAGCATTAAATCTGGATTTCTCTGTATCAGAAATATTACAGCAGCCGTAGCTCTCGTCCTCAAAGGGTCGGGCAATAATTATATGTAACGCCTAGCGACTAAAGCTTTCGCTTTCAGTAATAAACGCCAACCCAGTGCAAATCTGGCAGGGTACTTAGCCTGAATCGTAAATCTGAAGCAAAAACAGAAGTAATAATACGTGCTTTTTATAGGCACGTCAAAGGGCCAATCATTCTGACGAGTGTCGCCAGCATAACACAATTTCTCTCGTAAGATATTGGTAAATCAAAATGAAATATATGTTAGGCAGGCACTGTGAATTTATTTCAAATCATTTCCTTGATGCTGATAATAAACGTTTTTAACTTTGGGGTCTGTGTACTATTGTGCATTATCTTGAAAATTGATTCATTTGCCTTCCCTCCTACTCTGTCTGGGGGTTAGGCAAACGTTGAAGACATTTGGCAACAAAGTTCTTAGAATAATGTTTGAATATAAGAAACAAATATTAATCTGAGTGTTTACTGTGTTCTTTTGGGTTGTGATGTCGTGTAGTGTCACAACCAAGAAAACCACAATTAGAATTTTAACTGTCATGAACACTTCAAATCTAGGTATCTTAGAGTGGTTAAATCAAGAAAGTTAAGTAGAATAGCCACACAGCACGAATATGAAATCAATAAATTGCTACTAATATCGTTTTAGCTTTGTTTTGTAGAGGAACTATCGATTTCATTAAAAAATCAATATATGGCGGTAGTATGAAACAAACACTAATTTATTTTAAAGATGTCTCTTAACATCTGACAACAAGGAATATCACCCCCTCCAACTATTGGAATCTAAGACCTGCGCAATTTACATAATATACACTACAACCAGAACCAAATTATGATCAGTGAACTAATTACAAAACTAAAGTAGAACGGAAGAATAATATAAAAGTTGTCGTCCTTAAAGCGACTGTGCGAAAGAAAAACCACGATGTACTTCATTTAATTAAGATGACGAATTATATATTATTATCAAACAATAAATGGTAGAATTAGTATTATTATGAATAGTGATTTGGGAAAAATATATATGTAAGAGATCACGGCGTAAGCATAAGAACTTGTTAATATTACCCCGTTATTCCTCCATGGAAACGTAAAAAGCATCAAAATGAAACTGTACTTGTGCCACAGACGAAACACCATGCATCCATCACGTTGTTTTACTACGAATGGAAATGAGACACTAATTACATATATGCATGATATCGACGATGTAGCTTAGATGCCTTTCGCCTTTTCTGCAGGGGAATGCTACGATAGTATCCCCGACCAGGTTTCCTTCAGTATGTCTACAAATAATATTTCATAATCATTGCACCATAACTCACTGAACACACACATTCAGGCACTTGACAAAGATTCAAAACAGCTACATCCTGACTAACATGCCGTACTGGCTATTAGTATCGTTCTGGATTAATCTACAATCAATGCCACAAAACACGTATAATTCGTGTTACACGGAAAGTAAATTACATTCTGCGTTCTTTCATGTCTGCAGTCAAGTGCAAATGAGTTTCCGACTCATTATGTTTTGCATAATGATTGCGGCCGGTTTTTCAGTGAGGTTGCGTGTGATTTCCCTTTGACCTCAGGAAGATTTCCGTGGTATCACTCAAATAGGTCGACAAAAAAGCAGAATGTTTCGTAAAGAAACGCATTTTAATTGTATACGTGCACCAAATAAAACAGATCCATGAAAATAAATGCTAAAACGGGAATGTCTACATAAGGATGTTATTTTTCAAGTCCACCATTAGGTAGGCAACTTCGCCAAAACGTTTCACATAGAAGCCACGTTATTACTGCTATTAACCTAGCAGCATATTCTTTGATTCTATACACACAAAATAGCTATTTAAAACTATTTCGAAACATCTGCCTCGACATTAGGCCAATCAGATTTCCGTGCAAATATAGTGTCTTTCCAAAAAAATCGACTTTTAAAATTTGACACTGAAATATTAGGCCTGTGACACTCTGTTCAGTGGTCCTCCCTTAACGTGAGAGACAAATTTCACACTCAGAATAAAGAACAGTTAGAATTACAGTTATATACATTTTAATCTTAAATATATAGACTGCAATCGGGAATACGAAATATTTTGAACTGCGTGGTAGTAAGCATTCCATCAGTGGCAAATGAGCACAAAACATACCCGAGTCTACCCTTGGTTGCAAACAAGGAAGGCACAGAAGAGCAGGTCCTAACTGTAGGACGACACTTTGGCAACCACTGTGATAATATAACATTGTGGATATTAAATGGCGAAGTACGAAGTACCGGTTGTACTTTACCTTAAACACTGCACTGAAGATGCCAGCCACTTCGACGCCGATTTTCGAAATGAATACAGGGATCACTCGAGTGCAAGTGCCGTTAACTTTGGAAATGTCACTCCGTGTTCCAAAAAAATAAGTAGATACACAAAACACGAGATTCATTAGACGACTTTCTGATAGCACAGCAGTCGTCAAAAGGGTAAACGTCACAATGGAATGTCATTAGCTGCAGTTTCATGCGCTGTTTACGTAACGCATGATCCTGGTGAGAGGAAACAGAGTAAAAGGAAAAATGAGAGTAACAGAGAAGCGAAGTCTAACGAGTCGCTTTAATTACTTATTTTCTAGCTCTTTTAAAACCTCTCTTCTCTATATTTTTATCCCCTTTTCTTTTCCGTTTAGGTCGACTTATACGTGACTCCTCCCTCCCCGTCCGGTCCCTCCCCCCACCCCGAATGATGTGTACCCAAGGGATTTTCATCACAATTTCGAGTGCCCTTTTATATATGCGTCGGATCATCCTCCCTCCAGCCAACTCATCACAGAGTCGTGCTCTTTTGTATCTTCTGCTCCAGCGTTTGAGAGAGAATAAGCTTACAAGGCAAATTACAAAAACGTTTAAGCTCGTTGAAGAAAAATAACTAGCATCATCACGAAAATTTCTGTCTTACTCTGCGCGATGCAAAAGTCACAACTGCCAAAAGAACTAATTCAGTGTTATCTTCTCGGATTAGGTAGAAAATGTCCATAACGTATTTGAACTATGAATAAAAACAAATTATGTAGCAAAATTTAGTCCAGAATTTCGAGTTTTCTTTGTTTAGATCTTCAATGAAATTATTACTGATATTATTAACTGCAGGAAGTAAAGTAAAAAAGGATTTACTGGTTTCTATGCTAAGATTCTAATTCAAAACGTCATAATTATGATTGATTAAATATTCTTAAGCTATTTAAGGTCCGTAGTTTGCGACCAAAGATTAGGCCATTATTTGTTGGATAACGTGAGTATGACAACAGAAGGTGAACAATTGATTTGTGGTATTCCGTATCCAGGCCGAGCTCCGAATGGAAAAAAAAATCCGAAAACAAGTCTACATAGACACTAAACTACTCGGTCACAGTTACGAAGCAGGATTGCCAACCAACACATTTTAACGTTCGGTATAATAGTTTTGTCTTTCAAACACGACAAAAGTTTGTCAGTAGCGACATGACCTTCCCACTCACCTTTATTAAAATCTGGCCAATTCTTTCAAAAGTTGCACAGATACTCGTATACTGTAAAGCGTCATATAATACAGATTTTATTTTCTGTAAATACGCCTGCAAATCACGAACTTCAACATGATAGTGGGTCCGATGATGAACATATTTAGGTACGTATGAAACCCGTTCTCAGTAACGGAGGTGGACAGAATAACAAACAACCTTTGTGAGCTTGTAGCATGTCGTGGTCTGCTTGTTAGTCTCCTACTAAAATCTGCTGCACAATAACATTAGCTATCAATTAGGGAGAGTACCAGTGCGTTGCTATGGTAACCGAGTGTGATAGCCCAGAACACGACACAACTCCTGTACCAGGACAACAACACAATCTCCCGGATGCAAAGCGACGCTGGGGAAAAAGCTCTTCACATACACCTACACCAATCACGACGTTGCATCTTGGTTGTTGGCTAATGAATAGAGACGATGGCTAATTTGATATCATGCGCACTCTTTAGTCACATAGGACAGAGCCGTAGATAGCTTAAGCACCACAAGATAATGATATTCAGGATTAATCTTCAAGTGTTCCTAACTTCGGCAAGGAAGTGAACAACTTCACTGTCCAGCCACTTAACCTGCGGAAAGAAATACCACCCCAGACTCCCAGTACCCTCTTTGAGTGGGCCCGAGGCCGGTCTGGAAGTGGAGACTATCAGAAAAATCCCAGACCCTGCCCAAACTGGAACCCCGTTGGTCAAGTCCATAGCCTGCCCCGTATTAAGCTATACCGGCTGCTCTTAGTTTTCAATAAGTCCTACTTTCAAACGTGGTACAGTTTCTCGTATTTCATTTTCCATACCGTTTTACAGAATATATGGTCATGACACGGGGCCAAACATTGTCCCTGTGGCTAATCATCGTATTATTCTGGTCTGGTCTGATTTAACAGATTCTGTAAAATACACTTAAAATTGAAGATTGCTGTCTTCTGGGTTATTGCGCCGTGTAGTCTGGTATATATTCACACTACACGGTGCAACAACTCAGAAGAAAGCAATCTTTAGACTCACCGCTGTGAAAAACTCAGATCCTACACTCTTAAAATTAATGAAATATTATATTTTAGAATTACCGTATTATTATCCCATCTATTCACCACTTTATGGGGTATGTACTTTCATGTACCCGAGACAGACCTTGTCCCTAAGGTACATAGGGCAGCAGCTATTCCGGGATACATATTGTTTTTAGCAAGTGCAACATGTATTATATAATTTTATTTTATGAAAGCGTCTTTCGGATGATGTATGAAGTTCCCTGATGTCGTGTTCACCCGGGATGTTGGCCAAATATTTTCTGACGGACCTGGAGACAGTTCCTGTTGCTCCTATAACTATTGGGATTATTATTATTATTATTATAGCAGGAGTCAATTTGTGCATCCCTGAAAAGCAGAATCAGGCGGGCTACAGCAAAACTTGTGACTCTCGGTATGTCTACCCGAAGTCTCCCCTTTCCATCCCATCCAACAAGCGGAGTGAACTGGGCCTCCCAGTCATATAAAAGCACAAAGTGTAGATATAAATCATATATAATATTATTATACCAAGTTATTTATGGATGTTGGCATAGGAATAGAGCCTGGAGTCGGAAGATACGGCGAAGGAAACATTCTTCGAGACGCTGATTGGTCCTTTAAGGAAAAGACACAACGGGGAAAAGACACTGTAAGGAAAAAAGTTGAAATTGAATTTTCTTACATTGCATTTCATTTAATACGTCGTGCCGCTAGTTTATCTGATCTCTTTACCTTTCTTACTGAGTATACTAGAAATAACCTAGGTAAGATTTAGGGTAAGCACCTCCGAAACGTCGAAAACTTTTACCAGACTACACAGTGCAACATCCCAGGAAACAGTCAACTAGACAAATAAACTCATTTACGTAAATATACTAACTTTGCTAGAACTATAAAACTCAAATTAAAATTAAATAATTCCTTGACACTTAACTGTGAATTCATAATTGAAGTTACCAGTAATGGTAAAGATTTTCTCGAAAAATTGTGTGGCAAACATTCTCAAGGTTAATGAAATACTCGATATGTCAGACAACAGAAATAATTGCAGGTCGGTTGTGTGAAACAATAGACGGAAAACTGATCAAAAACTTTTTGCGTTATAAATATAGTTTTTATGCTTTTATTCACAACTATCTATAGAAGAAAGAAGAACACAACGAGGGACAGCCTTAAAACGGGTCTAAGATTTACTTAGTGACGAAACAGAGATAGAAGAAAAGTTGTTAGAAGTCCCACATTTGTCAACAAAGACGCCAATTATTAACCGGGGCTTCTTTTAAAACAAACCATACTAAAATAAAGTGTGTGAAGAGGAAATATTAATATAATACCATAATAACACGTTTAATATAGTTATTTTTCACTGAAGATGTTCACAAGACAATGACAG
Source organism: Zootermopsis nevadensis (assembly GCF_000696155.1). The sequence goes on from NW_019060210.1 coordinate 1,429,930, forward strand.
ATGTACTGACCTGAGGCGGGGAATGTGGGCTAGTTCCTTGTCCGAGGAATCCTGCCAGCGAATCTCGGGTGGCGGAGTGCCATGAGCTGAACAGCTGAGCATCGCACCCGTTGAGTTGGAGAACTCCAGCCACGATGGCGGTTCTTGGAGAAAAACGGGACCTTGGACGTGAGGTGGCATTGGTGAGACACCTGTAAAAATCCCACGACAGCTCACAAGACGAAGTTGCTAGCTTGTTGTCTCATGGTCCTTGCATTCAGACTTCATTAGTTATTCAGCTACTACGGAAGGACTGCCTGTCCGCGGATTAAATGTCCCGACCGGAGATTTGTTAAGGTGCGTCCAGACATTCGTACTCGTGGTACAGAGACCCGGGGTGACCGTTGCCCTGTGCATGTGTGTCCACGAATCTACCATCACTCGAGCGAACTCTCGGGCCCATGGCTTCAACCACATTTACGGACGCACACGAGACGGAGTAGGAACACGAGTAGTGTGGACGCACCTTAAGGACACTCAGCAGGGTAACACATAAAATAAGAAAGTGGGTAAAATTAGTAGGTGCAAGGAAAGATGGAGTCGGAGAAGGGGAATGAGGCAGCAAGAGTACGAAAATATGGATAAAGAGGAAAGAATAATAGAAAGAGGAGGGAACAGAAGGATGATAGCTTAAGCAGAGGAAAAAAGTAAATGTTAAGAATGAGGCATTAAAAAGGAGAATGCGACAAGACTCGGGAGGATAAAGTAAATGTGAAAAATAGAAGACCGAGGAACACAATAATTATGAGAAGAAAACACAACTACTGGAGCAGCATCTCCTCATCACTTCATAAACAGTTATACAACTGATACAAAAGATGCTTTCTCTTACCCTATAGGCCATCAAACATCCAACCATTACACTCTGTACTGAGTGAGTCCCGAATGATGAAGGTAAGAGGAAGAACAAGGAATAACATTTCGGAAAGACAGATGAAAGGCTAAGAGGACAATTCAGAGAAAAGACGACCTATCACTAGAAGAGATCAAAAAGAAGTAAGAATGATGAAGAAAGATAAATAAAGCAGTAGACGAAATACAGAGACTAGAAAAAACTGCAATTAATATGAAGGCGACATTAAAATAAGTAACTATCAAATCGCCCTTCTAACCAACTCCAAGTCTGGGACTCAAGACATGTAAGTAAGCAACTGGCATAATCAAATTATTTGTTTGAAGTCAGATATCGCCGTAGTTGTTCATTAATCCGCACAGCACAAGAAGAGCTGTTTAAAGTAGGTGATACGAAAGCGATCAAGGGTAGACGAACGTTTCTTCCGGGTGAAGACTGATGAATGCCCTTCCCCCCCATCTCCTCCTTTTCGTAGCCCCAGGAACCACTCAATCTTAAGAGTCGATAGGAGCGCTCAGCCGTGCTTCCAGCAAACAGCAAGCCAGGCTTTTTCGAGCTACACTTACCCGCCAGTTCAAGTTTCACGAGCCTCTTAAGAAATGTGTATACGTTTGTGGTATTTATGATATGGACGTGGGTAGATGCTATCTTGAGCGTTCACAGTGAAACAGGAAATTTGTTCAACGGGTGAATATCATTTGAGCAACGAAGGCTCTGTATCGCGGTGGATCTCGCGTTGCTGTTTCCTAGTTTATTTAACGACGCTACCTAGTTATTTAGAGTGCCAAATTAGTTTTATTGTGAATGGTGAAATGAGAAATAGTAGCTGATAAATTATTAGAAAATGTAACAACTTTCAAAAGAAATAGAAACCGATCACGAAGAAATTAAAGGCAGACCAAGTTCGGAAAATGTTTTCTACTGTTCAGCATACAAAATTTCTCTTGTCGGCTGTTGTCTAAAAGGGGGAAAGATACTCTTAATTAAGAAAAAACGCAGATTGTGGGTCTTTGAGAACAAGATTCTGATACAATATTAGGACGTGAGTGATAAAACGCTGGAAGCAATTGTAAATAGAAGCTTGATAACTGAGAAAATATTCTCAGAATGATCAAATCAAAGAGGGTGACAGGGGCGAGAGATGAGAAATGTATACACATTTTTTATTACAGGACCTGAAGGAAATACGTATTGAAACTCATACGTTGAGAAGATGATAATTTTAAAATAATCTTAATGATAGTGTGGGAGGGATGGTCACTGAATTGATCTAGATCAGGATACGGACCAGCGTCGAGCTTTTTTTAACACGGTAACAGACCTTCGTGTTTTAAAACAGCGACGCATACTTGCCTAGATAAGCAGTAGTCTAGAAGAATTCTGCTTCATGAATTTTGTAGGATTTGAGGTTTTCACAGATGTGAGTCTGAAGATTGATTGCTGTCTTCTGGGTTATTGCTGTTTAGTCTGGTAGTTTACCAGACTAAACAGCAATAACCCAGAAGACAGCAATCAATCTTCAGACTCACATCTGTGAAAACCTCAAATCCTACAAAATTCATGAAGCAGAATTCTTCTAGACTACTGCTTATCTAGGCAAGTATGCGTCGCTGTTTTAAAACACGAAGGTCTGTTACCGTGTTAAAAAAAGCTCGACGCTGGTCCGTATCCTGATCTAGATCAATTCAGTGACCATCCCTCCCACACTATCATTAAGATTATTTTAAAATTATCATCTTCTCAACGTATGAGTTTCAATACGTATTTCCTTCAGGTCCTGTAATAAAAAATGTGTATACATTTCTCATCTCTCGCCCCTGTCACCCTCTTTGATTTGATCATTCTGAGAATATTTTCTCAGTTATCAAGCTTCTATTTACAATTGCTTCCAGCGTTTTATCACTCACGTCCTAATATTGTATCAGAATCTTGTTCTCAAAGACCCACAATCTGCGTTTTTTCTTAATTAAGAGTATCTTTCCCCCTTTTAGACAACAGCCGACAAGAGAAATTTTGTATGCTGAACAGTAGAAAACATTTTCCGAACTTGGTCTGCCTTTAATTTCTTCGTGATCGGTTTCTATTTCTTTTGAAAGTTGTTACATTTTCTAATAATTTATCAGCTACTATTTCTCATTTCACCATTCACAATAAAACTAATTTGGCACTCTAAATAACTAGGTAGCGTCGTTAAATAAACTAGGAAACAGCAACGCGAGATCCACCGCGATACAGAGCCTTCGTTGCTCAAATGATATTCACCCGTTGAACAAATTTCCTGTTTCACTGTGAACGCTCAAGATAGCATCTACCCACGTCCATATCATAAATACCACAAACGTATACACATTTCTTAAGAGGCTCGTGAAACTTGAACTGGCGGGTAAGTGTAGCTCGAAAAAGCCTGGCTTGCTGTTTGCTGGAAGCACGGCTGAGCGCTCCTATCGACTCTTAAGATTGAGTGGTTCCTGGGGCTACGAAAAGGAGGAGATGGGGGGGAAGGGCATTCATCAGTCTTCACCCGGAAGAAACGTTCGTCTACCCTTGATCGCTTTCGTATCACCTACTTTAAACAGCTCTTCTTGTGCTGTGCGGATTAATGAACAACTACGGCGATATCTGACTTCAAACAAATAATTTGATTATGCCAGTTGCTTACTTACATGTCTTGAGTCCCAGACTTGGAGTTGGTTAGAAGGGCGATTTGATAGTTACTTATTTTAATGTCGCCTTCATATTAATTGCAGTTTTTTCTAGTCTCTGTATTTCGTCTACTGCTTTATTTATCTTTCTTCATCATTCTTACTTCTTTTTGATCTCTTCTAGTGATAGGTCGTCTTTTCTCTGAATTGTCCTCTTAGCCTTTCATCTGTCTTTCCGAAATGTTATTCCTTGTTCTTCCTCTTACCTTCATCATTCGGGACTCACTCAGTACAGAGTGTAATGGTTGGATGTTTGATGGCCTATAGGGTAAGAGAAAGCATCTTTTGTATCAGTTGTATAACTGTTTATGAAGTGATGAGGAGATGCTGCTCCAGTAGTTGTGTTTTCTTCTCATAATTATTGTGTTTTCGAATGTTAGAAATTATTTAGCTTTTCGGCAAACATTGAACTTTGCAGTATTCAGGGTGAATATGTAATGGTTGGGCATCTTAGAAGCCTTACGTACATAGGGCAAGCGGTAGGTGGCAACAGCAACATTTGCCAAAACGTTGGATAAATTTTAACATCCGACGTGTATGAAAATACTTTTCCTGGTAATTGCCTGGAGGAACGCAGGGACACTATGAAATGCCTCGCTGAACATAATCGGTTCTCCTTGAAGAAATACAACAAACATCACAGCCTAGTGGCTAGTATTCCTGCTCCAACCTTACACAGTAGCGTCATGTTTTGTACTAATACCATGATGAAGTTGGAACAGCATAGTTAAAAACGAATTCATTAATCACCTAACGAGATCGATACTTGAAAGAACTGAGGTAACCTGTGACGTCTCGCAGGTCTGTAACATTCAAGCTACTGGTGGTTGAGTTACTTTTCCTAATTAATCATGTATGAAAGTGAACCTGATAGTGGGCAGTAAGCGCGTAACGACTTCACTGTTAGTTGGCTCCCTATGATCAGGGTGAACGCGGCAAAGAGAAAGTTTTGTTATAAAGAAGTTGGGCGTCCGCCCCTCCCCCATAACCAAACCTAACCTTCCCTTATAACACATTCGTTCCCTTCGTCCTAAACCATAAAGAGAATGTTTTGCGCGTGAATTTAATAAGGCAGAGAAGTCGGTAAAAGCTTAGTTGATGAAAGCTCCATGGATTAATTTACCCTTTTTAACGAGAGTAGAAGCATGAAAAGTCAGTGGCGCGTTACGCGAGGAGAGTGTAGCCATATTTAATATTAAAGAGAGAGAAAAAAACAAGTGAAACGGTGGGAGGGAGTGTTATTATACAATGCAGTCGCGCCTTTCAGGGTAAAAAAAAAAATTGAAGCACAATTTTCTAATGAGCAGGTATCAGTTCTCTTCAGGCTTGGGGATCACGGGACGGGCGAATTTCCTGCAGAAACGTAATGCTACAGTAATTCATGTACGTAGTACAACGATTCTCGAGTGCGGACAACAGGTATTTAATGAATAACACTAATAAAACAGAAATAATAAGATTTAGGGTCAACCTAAATTTATTTCTGATTTTGTGATTTTTATATTATTTTGAACAAATTGAGTACGGTGCGTAATATATTACCCATCAAGGTTAATCTCTCTCCTAGCATTTTCGCCATTCTACGGTTGATGTTGCAGACAAGTCAAAGCCATGCCACAGTTACAATAATATCAGTCCGTGAGTTTTCGGTATGGGGGCTTTTTAAACTTTCAAGGTCATTAGGTCATTTTTTTAAAAGAATATTTCTGCCGATCTGAGGAAATCTAAGTGAAATCACATAAGTTTTAGGTCACTGAAAAGTCAGCTTCATGTCATGGTCACGACAGTACCAGTCCGAGAATTTGCGTCCTTTCTCTTCCAGTCTGATGGATAAAGACTGGCCACGGAAGGCAAGGCGAAGCCACCGTGGTACCTTCGCAAGAAAACCCTGTAATGGGGGTCACCAACTTTCAACATTGAAAGTAGGATATTAAAAAAATTATATAAATATAAACCAAAATAGGCACAAGTCGCAGAATGGAGTATAGGCCTAGACCTCTTCAGGTAACAGTCAATGCACACCGAACTAGTTTTTCCACGGAAAATAAATTACTGTCACAATTCTTTGGAGAAAATTTTATGTTGAAATGTCACAAGGATGCACTTCAATTTTCACAGCTGCGAAATCACTCGTTGAGAAACACTGTGTTCCACTATTGAATATGTTTGTATCACGGTTTCATTTAGAAGCACTCAGGCACTCAGCAAAAAGTGGTATCACACGACACGCACTCCACATATCGCAAATTTAACCTCTTCCGCAACAAGAGAACGCTCCAAAGAAAACACATTAGAATGACGATGTCTCAAAACACTTGAGGCAATGAAAGCGTACGGCTGTGATTTTCTTTCAAGAAAGTCAGTGAGGTGTTAAAATGTCTCAACGTAAAGACAAGCTTCCTGGAAAGAACAAAGAAGTCTAGAGTTGGAAGTTTCAGTAACTCGCATGGCCATATTGTAATAATAAGCGTTAAACAATGGTTATGCCAGCAGCGACACATGGCCGTATTTTCGTACTGTGTAGAAACGATAAGAAACAAACACAATGCCAAGAAATAAAGATTCCGCGAAGTGTCTCGAATTCTGTATACGTGGCGGTCATTAACACAAATATCGTGCATTCTGTGATTTAGTTAGGGGGTAAGTATTATGCAACGTTCTCATCAATTCGGTTCACAAAAAAAGAATTAGGATAATTAAAATGTGCTTAAATAAACTCTAACCTAAGTTCGCATAAATAAATATATGTCGGATGAATTTCCTATTCAGAATGATCTGAACAAGGATATGTTCTTTCAACATTGCTACAACACGCAACGTGGAAGGTCCATGCAAACAAAGAGGAGCTGGAATTGAAAGGCACACACCAGCTTCTGTTTTATGATGGTGATATTGATTTGTTGGGCGAAAATATATCACAAAGAAAAGCACCGAAGCTCTATTAGATGCTAGTATGGACATTAGTCTACAAGAAAACCCAGAAAAGTACGTCTCTTGTCTCGTCTCCGCACTACAAGACAAATCATGTATACAATTAGCGAATACGCCATTTTTAAAAATGTTGCAGACTTCAGATATTTGGGAATGGAGTTATAAAATCACAATTCCTGTCAAAAGTAAATTAAGAACAAACGACAAATGGGAAATACTTGCTACCTTATAATTCAGAAGTATTTTGTTTTCCCGTCGGTCAACGCAAAAATTCAAATATGGAAAACAATGTTACCTCGGTTTGTATGAGTGTGAAACCTGGTCTCTCACGCTAAGAAATTGTCGCAGGCTGGCGGTGTTTCGAAACAGGATGAGGAATGAAGTGACGGAGAGAGGGAGAAAACTGTGTGATAAGCAGCTACAAAGAAGTCGCCAAAATATTTTTAAGATGACCAAACCAAGGAGGATGAGATGGGCAGGGTATGTAGTGTGCATAATGGAACTAAACACCAGCAAGATTTCGGTTGGGAAGCCTGAAGGTAAGAGACCATTCGGTAAACAAGCGTGGATGGTACGATAATATTAAAATGGATCTTAGAAAAAGAGGGTTGAAGGATGTGGGATAGCTACCGGTTTTGAGCTGTTGTGAACATGGCAATGAACTATAAATTCCATAAAGTTTGAGGGTTTCTTTACTTGCTGAGCGTACTATCAGCTTCCCAAGAAGGACTTCACTCCATAGGATTAGTTAGTTTATAGCCAAATGAATCACAATCTGAAATCGTAACAGACGGAAATGAATAATTAATAATGATGGTAGTGGTCGTGATGCCAATTGAAAGTTAGAGGTAGTAATTAGGAACTGTGTACAAAACTTTAATTACAATTTGGTTTAGTGGACTTTCACATTTGAGAGAGACTTTGAAACTTATCGATCCGTCAGAGTTGCTTTCATAGTATAACATGTAAATTAATGGTCACGCATATTTGCGTTTAACGTACGCCTACCTGTATAGTATCGATTAGGGACATCTGCGTTTGCTTTGATGTCGAAGAAATTTCAGGTGACGTCTTTTATAACAACGCGTTGTTTTAGGAGAAATCACTGACAAATAAAATTAAATCCACGTATATTCATACAAATACGAAAAAAACCTTCTATAATATTCTACAGCCTTGTTAAAACAACTATAATAAATCTTCTCTTCTATAAAAATAAAAATTTGTTGCACGTTAGATCTAGATACTTCACTCTGGACTGCAAGTGGACAGCTGTGTAAAGAGGTACCGACTTTGCTGGAGCTGTACAATTTTCCGCATTACTGAATTCCCTCAGCTACTCCATCAATCTAAAAGTGACGTGTGGCAGGCATGGAACAACTTGCTGCAAGTTTCTAAGTCCTTTGAAAGAAAGATCGGTGCGGAAATTGATCCTGTAACTAGAGACCGTTCCTCATGCAGACGCTCTCGGCTGGAAGGCGCAGTTCATCGAACTGTCGGTGACACGGAACCAGTAGTGTATTTAGGGCTTCATTTTTGGATTTCCTTAAAACTGTTATTAGCCTCCTTTTCTCCAGTATAACAATTATGCCACTCGTTTTGTCTAGTTATGAAAGAATGTGACGTATTGCGAGCGGATGGGCTTGACAAGAAATCAACACAGAATTTTGGTTGTTATTTCGTGAAATAATATATTATTATTCAAAAAATTAAATTTCAATAAATTCCTGAAAGTTTTTACAATAGAACCTTGTCCGTTCAACTACAACAATTACAGCAAAATATAATTGGCCTAGCAATCCACTAAATTGGCTCTTCTTTCTTACGTTTTTGATAAAAGGGGTTTTAAGAACGTTTTCGCCCATAATGGATTCCCTTTCCTACCAACAGGACTCATTACCACGAACATAACAGACTGCAACTGGACTTATTCTGGGCCACTTAAATCCAGTCCACATCCTTATACCCTATCTCTATGATCCATTTTAATATTTTTCTTCCATGTAGGTGGTCTGTGTCGTTTTTAGTAACAAAGATTTCAAAGTTAAAACTCATATCAAAGTTTAGGTTCTGAAAGGCAAAACTTTATGTTTTCTTTTTAACACCTTGGCCAAGTTTTGTGTCCGAGCGTGGTCGTATTAAGCTGTCAAGTCTTAATAAATTTATGTACAGTTGAGGGACTCTTGCTTGCTTTTCCAGGGTTCTTATTAATAGAGCCCCAGGATATTCCAAATGAAGAGTTACGACATACAACAACGAGCCAGAAAAGAATTTCATCTAGACTCAAGCAGAGAACACGCGCAGGCACGGGGCCTATTCGTAGCTGTTGGGTTTACAGCGTTCTATCACCTGCTAAAAGTAGCGTAGGGTACAGTGAAACACTGAAAGATATTAGGATTAATGAGGAGGGAGGCACGTGGGGTGATGACATATTTAAAGGAATTCTCTTTCATATTACTTAAATGACTTATAAAAAAATCATAAAATTATGCTATGAAGACAGAATTCGACGGAGTTTGAGCGTATTTCCTTCCGAAAATGAATTTGTGGTTATCCTGCTCTAAATTATTTATTATAAATTAATTAAATAAGAAAAATAAAACGAACAAAACTTTATATGGATCTTCATCGTTTGTTCTCCTTATCTGCATTTGTCAGCGTGCTTGTATGTAAAGTCTTGTTTCTGTTGAACGAATGGGTGTCCTAAGCTAGCATATTTCAATATAGGTTACGAGCAAAACAATTTCCCTATACAGAAAATATTTTTACAAAAATTCATTTAGCTCGAACTAGAAAAGCTAAACGAGTTGCAATTCTTTCCAACGTTAATGCAAATGACGTCACGGAATACGTCCAATGAGTTCGAATTGCGCGTGGCCGCAATTTGCATCCAAATGTAATTCCAAAACATTTTATTTGTGTATCGGTTGACTCTGAGACATGGAATCCAGCCAATCACGTCATTCCAATTCGTGGATAGGAAACAAAAATAGAATAGAACAAACGTGATGGAAACACGCAGCAGTAAATCCGACAGACATTGAGTTGTGTACCTTCCAATCACTGAATTATTTAACAAAATGGCAACAATTTAGCGTCGTTGGTACGCTGCGATGGTAACAGCAGGATGGTTATTTGAACTAATTTCACAAACAATTCATGGCGTATTTGTTTAACTGGACTGAACAAATGCATAGCGGAAGACAAATTCTTCGCTTAAAAACAAATGCGAATGGTAGTTCAGTTAGCATTTCTTTCAGAGATCCAGTGCTATCATTTTAAACACTGTTCAAGTGTGACCTGCTAGCTTTACGATGTAAAAACTGATTCACTCTTATTAAACACCGATCACTTGAAGTTAACATGCGAGAAACTTTTAAACCATTTCATCAAAATAACTTTTAAATAATATCAACTAAACGCGGGATGAATGCCATGACACTTGATTACTGCACGCTACCAATTCTTTAAATTTTCGCCCTCAATCATCCAAACACAGGGGACATGAAGGTATAACTAACAAAAAGAACCACTCAACACCAGGGTGGATTCCAGGGTCAGTCAACACAGGGCCTAATACTAGCGAAACTCAGAATAGGGCCCAATACAAAGGCCACTTAACACAGGACCTCATAAACAACAATTTGTTTTGTTAAGGAAATTTTGTGCTCTAACTACAGTAATAACAAGAGTATTTAATAACTCTCTGTTTTCTTTTAATTTTGGGCCAGTTTACTGTAATAACCAAGCTACCTTACAATTACCATGTCACTTCATTTGTCGATAGATTCTGTCGGCATATAACAAAAAAAAAAATATTATAAATCCAGTAAGTCACCGTGCAAAAGCTGTGTTAATGTTTAACAATTGCTGTTACTTTCGCCAAAAGGAAAGTAACAAGGAAAACAGTGGCTGGTTGTAAAATATTATTATTCCCATTGTGGTAAAATGTCACTAACTCGCATTTGAGTTCAGGCAGCTGCCCGCTCAGTCACCGGTTAAGACACAATTACATCAACAATAGAATGAAACACGTCCCGAGGGTCAACACCCAATTTCAGGAAACGAATGCTTCATGTCTCTAGAGACAAAAATCACTGTTTTCAGAGATGTGCTGGGATTAAACTTTTTACACGTTACTTATTATTTAAATTGTGCAGAACACGTTAAAAGGCTGCAGTAGATACCCACAGCTGCACTCAACAAATTGCGAAACATAGAAAAAATAGAAAAGCCACCAATTAATGTACGAGCTTGGAAAATACGTAGTAGGTATTCTAAAGAGTGGATGCACTTTCGGAATTAAAACCACAAACAGAACATAAAATATCCTACATGAACACCCATGTGATAAGGCTATACCTATTCAGCGCTCTTCTTAGTTCAGCTTCGTACCAATTTCGCTCAAATACCGACTTCATGAAGAATAAATTGATGATGTAATGATTATGGTTTACACCAGCGCATAAATTGAGTGGCTAGCACATATGTTAAATTTTTTATTGTCTAAGGTTCGATCCTCGGCCCCGAAGATCAACTATCCGAGTGTTATTTTATGTGGTTTACTTGGTACCTCCAGGCAACATCAGGAATAATATCTTAAAATAGGCCTCGGCAATTTCAACGTCATTCATAATCATTCTCTTAATCGACGACGTGTTACCTATGTAGTTGAGTAAGCGTCTAGCTTACGTGCAGATCATATTTTCATTACAAATATTTTACAAAAAGACTTTAGTCTACTGCCACTGAAGTTCCAATCTTGAAACAAGTTAAGTACCTAATAAATATCCCGATAAGAAACTTAGTATTTGGAAACTTTATACAAAATATATCAACGTATTTTCCCACGTCCGTTTCCTTCGTTTGTGGAATAATAAGACAGGGATAATGTATTCTACTAGTTAACTTCATGCCTGCCCTATTCATTGTGATACCATCCCCAGAGCAGGAACTATTTTCTCTCTCTCCATGACGTGATAGAACAATAGACACATGATGCTGACAGTAAATGCTTGTAGATTTCAACGCAATAAGAGAGCAGGGAGCCGTGTGTATATCCATCTGTTTTGTGGTATGTAATGCAACCTAACCCAACCCTATCCAGCATCAGTCCCACAACTACACAGATTAATAATGCTGAGAACATCCGTCCACAACAGTTGCTGTCTAAACCCACGTCATAATGGCGGACAACGCTATTATACGAGTAAGAAGGATTAGAAGGGGGGAAGGGAACACAAATCGCAATAATAGCATTTTATGACAAATTAAAAAAAGCTGGACAATAATGCATTTTAATTACATTTTTTTTAACAGTCGCAGTTCTTGTTAACGGGACATGTACACATCATTCATCGTGTTTTGTCGTTGTTTCTTTTTAACGAGTTTTGCTTCGTACCACGTGACACAAGAGCTGAAGAGCATGCCTACCTTTCAGGGGAGGCTTGAAAATGAAGTGAAACCTCGTCATGTCTATCCGTCCGTGCGAGAATATGATTAAAGCTTTCACAAAGTGAGCACAGATAAAACTGCATCGTGTATAAGATTCGTATTGTTCGTAGAAATGCGAGAAGGTAACCAAACATTTTGTAGCTTCTAAGGGAGTGGTTTCTTGTAGACTAACTCGCTCATCTAGGATCTTCACAGCGACCTCTACCTTCAGCGTGTTAATCTGTCATTATTCAGGTAAATACATGGTCTGCTGTAACTCCCTGCATTTCACAACGGCAACAATAACACGTAACCTAGATGAATAATGAAGTTTCTCGTTATATATTATCCTGCATTAGTCAAATACTTTCCAAAGAAAGCAATTTGTTTTAAAACACTAGTAATTAATGTTCTTGTCACAAAGTAAGTGGGCGAAGCCTAGAAGGCTCTAAAGTCTCGGATTTGTCTACAGATTAACGCGAACATCTTAATTTCATTCTCGTGGGGTTGAAGTTCTGACAGATTAATTAGTGAAATGCGGAGAGCACTACATGTCTGAAGTGCAGCAACTTGTAGCCAGATATTAAATAGCGTAATGCACTGTTGTACTAGGCATGCATACAAGTAAACACTTCACCCTTTCAGCTGGCAGCTTGTGGCTTCTGTAATCAGATTTCCCCATCCGCTAAATTATGTTCAGTCCTGATCGGTTCAGTCGCATAAATATTATGCATCAGAGAACGCTAAGCACTCTACCACGCTTGAGATACATCAGATCTCTTTGTAGCAGCCGCCATTAGCAAGCTCAGGTGTTGCCGAATATTAGAGACGCTTTTTGTGTGTCAGAATCCTCCCTCGTTCCATGTTTTAGGCCATAAGAAAAGCCGACTTCTATCTCACAACAGTGCTCAGAGGATTGGAGCCCAGATCCAAAGTAAAAAACGCTGTTTCATTATCAAAGAAACCGATTATTTAGTTTCGTACTCATAACAAGAAGTTCTTCGGATGCATCACCTCTTAACTATTTGAAATTACTTTTCAAATAAACTCCCCTTACCTCCCAGCCAGCCCACATTAGCATTTTAAAACAATTTTGTTTTAACTTAATATAGAAAATGAATAATTCTAGTAAAATTTACTATGAAAGTAACTGTCCTCTGGGATGTTGGGCCGTGTAGCCTAGTAAAGGTTTTATCGACGTTTCACAGGTTCTTACTGACTGTATCATCAGTGCAATGAATTGTCGATACATCAGACTACACAGCACAACATCTCATACGACAGCAATCTTCAAACTCGCCGCCTTGAGAACCTGAGATTTCATAGTACGATTCTTCCCACCAAAAGACAATAACATCAAGCAAGTCAGAATTATCTTTGATATCAGATAGCCAGATAGCTAAGGATGTTTATCAAGTACAGACTTCTTACAGCGTCGAAAAGATGGAAATTACCATAAGAGAGAGAGAGACGATCCAAGAAGAGTTTTGAGCAAAGCGATATCCTCCTTCTTTGAGATGTCGGCATTAGTCTGAAGGGATTAATAAAACAGCGAAGTCTCATTCAAAGGAACCGATTCCTTAGTTCTCATTAGAAACTGACCAGCGTGTGAGACCACATATGAACGATGGACGATGTACGTTCCCCTAAACTGCAGTGGGAAGGCGCATTTCGGTTAGGGGTACACACATTTCTAAATTTTGTTTTTCGAGACAGTTTAAATTCATAAGAAATGCGATGAATCCCCATCATAGTAACCGATTCCTTAAAAGGTATCAAGAGAACAAGATAACGTAGAATGGATGATGAATATCCCATATTTTTCTTTCGGACATTTCTAAGACTTCTCAATTATGATCGTACTCATATCTCATTCGACTCTGCAAAATCTGTAGTTGTTAATTGAGCAGATGGGATACGTGTAAGACGTCCTGTGATAATAAACCTAACACGGTCTCCCTGCAACACACTCAGTTTCCTCTTACACCGTCGCCTCACATGAATTCAATCGGGGAGGAAGCAAGCGGGACGAGGCGATGAAATCCAGTAATTATGCGGACCAGGCACCAACTTAACCCTTAGTCCACTGAAGCCCTCGGCTCCTTATTGCTCCACACTTGAAGTCTCGCCTAATAACCGTTTCGGTTCTAAGCTCAACCACGGTAGTGGTCTCTTAGAATGGGTTCAATTGATGTGTGCAGATTTATGTAGTTTCGTAAGTTCCAGGCTGTTTCGAAAGCAAGCCCTTTCAACTTCAACTGTTAAATATTATTTACACTGAGTTAACTCGATGTTACGAGGCGCGTCCCAAAAGTAAGTTTCCCACTCGTCCCACAGCTAGCAAACCTTATATTGCGCGAAGCGACTGTGCGTACGTGATAGAGCAATGACGTAGCATGGCGCATGCACTAACGGTACTTCCCGCGTTCTCACATTAGCATCGTTGCAGCTGTTGAAGATGGCGGTTCTTATTCCAGCTCCCGCCGACTGTGAAGTGCGGTCAGTGATAACGCTCGGCCGCACACGGCTCGACGGACAGCAAGTCTCCTGCAGGAGTTCAGCTGGGAGGTGTTTGATCATTCACCCTACAGCCCGGACCTCGTTCCCAGTGATTTCCATCTTTTCCTACCCCTCAAGAAATTCCTGTCCGGTCAGCGTCAGCGTTTTGAGAATGACAGAGAGGCGGAGATGGTTGTCACACAGTGGTTCCAATCCCAGGCGGCAGACTTCTACGACACAGGTATTCAAAAGTTGGTCCCACGGTATGACAAATGTCTCAATTCCGGTGGCGAATATGTTGAAAAATAGCTGGACACTTGCTGTATCTGTTGCAATAAATATTTCCATGAAATTGTGTTTTGTTTCTATAAACGGCCCCAGGGAAACTTACTTTGTAGACCAGCCTCGTATAACACGTCTCTTTTTACATAGGCCCGCACAGTTACAGGCGCCAGTATTAACGTCTTTTACATCTTTATTTGTTAGCAGTTCACTCATCAAATAAGGTTTAACTCACTGTCTGCCATTCAATAACAACGGACACGCACCTCATACACAACCCGATATAGGCACCCAGGCGCGTCTCCAAAAATAAAATCGAAGAAGCCTGGAGATGTAATAAAAACGAGTAAAAACAAAAGCAATATAAGCAGAGCAACAAATACACCAGATTTTAATTTTAATTTTGATAGACCTGACGATGATAAGATTGTATATCGAAACATGTCGTCAATTTTAAAATGTAACAATTTTATGTGAAATTTTATATGATTTTAACAATAAGCTTGTGTAAACGACGGAAAATAAAAGTATTGTATGCTCTTTAAGTAGGAATGTACTGTAATTTACACGCCAATTTCTGAATTCCTGGAATTTACAGAGTACTAATGAGAGGATTGCCTCAATGAAACAAATTAATGCCCACGCACCCGTGTTTGCAGCATACTAAACGAGAGCATAATAACATGAGAACAGAAAGTTGTGTTTAGATGTATACTTCTGAACGGTATTAACAAATAATGAATATTTTTTCTTATATTTTTATTTTGTGTTTCTTTTCTCTTCAACAGCGTATTTTTCGTGCAGATAGGAATTTTGTACGCCGCGCGACGGCTCATAAAAACGTTCTCATGAACTGTATAACCTTAGTGAAACAGCGACAAAAGTTTATGTGAACTTTAAAGATACAGCGTGATTGAAATTTAATTTAGGTCTACTATTTGTTTCCAATAATGCTGACTGTGTTGAAGCATGTATGCAATACAAAATAGTTATCTAAATTTATTTTCAATTTCATACGATGTGTAGAGGTATGTTCTTCGTGCAAAATCGCACTGGAAATAAAATACTACGTTAAAAAGAATTGTGAACATCTTTTTTTATAAGTTCTGTCAACGGCTCTTCTATTCCTGGGTGGAAACGTGGTTTTAAGTTATGGCGAATTTTAGTAAAGCCATTTATTAATTAATTTTGGGATCCTATTGGTGCTTCAAAGACAGTTGTTATCGAAAAACAAACATATTGAGATTCCAAATAAGAGATGATATTTTAACAGACTAATAGGTTTCAGTACGGTACAGTAACTTACATATTCAAACTTCAAGTTCCGAAAATTCGTTCACTGTAGCACGAGAAGAGTTTAACAAAACAGGAACCGAACTATAACAACATTCTATAACGTGGCTTCAAAAATGACCGTAAGAGCTCAAAGATTCCTCTTTTTTAACAAACGTCACGCTTCACGGCGTTCTGTAACGTCTTTTTCCTTTCATCTTTTGACTGCAACTTTTCCTTAAGCTATTTTAGTACCGTATGTAGACATTCTGCGTGCCATTTGTAGACTCGAGGCAGAGACAGGAATTTCCATATCCGTTTCTCCGTTGCTCCTCAAGAGTGGGGTAATAGGTTTGCAAGCCAACGTTCTTCGATCACTGAGCAAAGAGTGTTCTTTTAAGTACCTCCCGTAGGGCTAGAAGGCTTTTTCAGCCAGCAAATATTTTACTTTACTTTTGTAAGGACTGTTTCATCTTTCCATGAAAACCCACGTGTGTATATTAATGTATACACGTTCATGTACTTATGCCATTTACAGGACATAAGTGTATCCTTATGTCTTAAGTTCTTGGGTTATTTCGTGTCTGTGTGCAGTTATCAGTTCGCGTGTCCTTGACCGTGCAATAAATGTGCTGATGTGTCCGTTTGTGTGTATCCTTGATACTATTTGACTTGATTTGATTTGATTTGATTTCATACAACTTGGTATGAACGTCGTGTCATTAGTTGAGAACCTATTCGCGTTTTAAATCTATAACATAATATTCTACAACGTCTGAAGCATGAGTGATGCTAAAGCTTCTTAAAAGTTGGATGCGTACTGAAATATTATGTAGTGTTTTTACAGCCGTAGCAACATTGTAAGATTGGAACCATTGAAATATACACAGCAAGAGCTTGAGTACAAAAATGTCTTAAGTTGAAAAGTAGAGGGCCTAATCCGTAAAGAGTGAGGAAAAATTCAACTACAAATTTCCTTTAGCTTCTGGACACAGAAGTATTACGAAGAGGAGGCGCTATAATTCTTATAGGATAATAAAATCAAATGAGTTACAAGGCGTAGGCATGCAGCATGCATCGGAAAAATGAGAGGGACATACAAAGTTTCAATCGAAACGCCTGAAATAAAAAGAATCACTTAGAAGACTTGGGCGTTGAATGAAGAGTGGTATTAAGTGGACCGTACAGAAATAATTTGTGAGGATCTGTACTGGATAAATCTGGTTAATGTTTCAGGTTCTCACGGCGCCTAGTATGAAGATGGCGAGGAATAGCTCAACGCTTATTCAACGTCCTGATGATGGAGGCAGCAAACACCTCTGAAGGGTCGGTAAACTTTTACCGGGCTACATGGCACAGCAACCTATAAGACAGCCATCTCAATTTCCTGAGAAGAACGACGTAAAGGGTACAGCTATATTGTAATCTGAAAGTGTATGTAACCGGGTCACTGGATCGCACTTTGTATCTTTCGAGTTTAACAAACACACACAGTTCTGTATCTTGAACCTCAACCACAAACGATTGGTATTGGCTCAGAAGTCTATATTTGTGGACTTTGTTAATTCGTGATTTTTGGTCTGGAAACACGATATCAAAAGCGCCACCTGCCAGGAAATAATAACATGAACTGAGAGGAAAACTGGATCCGGTTCGAGATTGAAATGTAAATATTGGGAGAAAGAGAAAAAACGAAAAGAACCCCATTCTGTTTTCACGTATTCGGTATTTATCTGTCTAAAACTTCTGCGTTCATTGTTTACGTCCAACCTTCAGAGCAATATACTTTTAAATAACTAGGACTTTGTATATGCACACATTTATATTTACGTGCAATAACACAATTTACATTCCCGAGCTTATCTGTCAGATTCAGAGAAGATTCATCAGTGACTGTTCATTAACCGTGAATAACGATGAAGATTCTAAAAGTATTTAATTGCATCAAATGTATGGATTGTGAGAAATGCTAAATCACTGAAAAACGGTGATAAAGATTAAGCTTTGGCCTGAAAAAAGAGGAGGGTTTAATTTTTGCCTTTAATCACAGAAACAGCACACAGAGATTGAAGTTTATATTTCGTACTTGTGCATGATGAGAGACATGGGAGCCGACTACGTGTGTGTCTTGAGGTTCGGACACCCATTGAACGAGATAAGGAGATGCCGACCACCGCTCGAACTTCCCTCGTATTCAATTTGTTCATTTACGAAACCACTACAGGGCAACAGGACCACGCATTTTGAACAGGATTCCACTGTGCTGAACATACGACACAGCACAACGTGTGTTCAGTGCGACGGTTAGATTATCAATGTGCTAACTAAACAGGCAGAAAGCCAACGGATTAAATTCCCTCTATAACTGTTACGTTGCTAACCGATTAATTAGCTGCCTCGAGAGATAATTTTTAGGCGGAACTTTTCACTTCGACAGTGTGTCACAGCAGGCTAAGAGTCTGATTAATGAACCCGATATACCATGCACGGCTCGCGGATACAACATCCTCACTTTACGCGTGTGCTTTCAGATGACTACCTGGCAGTGCGAAAGAAACTAACTGGTCTGTTAGCTGACTAACTGCTGTACCTGTCTATCTATTTATCTACCCAATCATCCATCCACCCATCCATCAATCCACTGCAGAACTCCGCGTGTTGTTTGGTCTTTACAACAATATCAACATGGTAGTCGCACGAACTTCAGAAGTTTCTTTCCTTCTAATTTTCTCCTCTTTCTTCCTTTTTCCTTTCTTTATTTCGCCTACAAAGAGCTTCGCCAGACGATATGCCGACTGTATCAACGCAGGCTTTGAAGTGATCTTTACAAATAGAAACAAAGGTACGAATGTAAATTTTTACAACAGGAACATTTTTGGTGCAGACTTTGGTGTGATCTGTATAAAAATAAGCAAAGAAAGTCTGACAGTGGGCCCTGATTTTATTCATCCCCGACAAATATTCCAGGATTTGGGATATCTTCTGGTTGAAGTTTTAATGTTCTGTGTGCAGTAAAGCCTCCCTCGCTCTCCTCGAACTCTTGGCAAACTGAGTTGGTCTGCTGTTTGTTGGTCCTGTGATGTGTGCATGGGTGGGCAAAGCCCTGACTTCGAAATGGTGTTAAGCAGAACCTTGCTTCTGCTTTGAAGCGACAAAGGCGAATGAGGCAGACATTAGAGTAACTCAAATCCAAAGCGATGACTCTGTTTACTTCATCAAACAAATATGTAATTATATGACAGTGTAATTCTTGGGATCATTACAGAAATGGGCCTGTGATAACGTTAAACATAGATACACCCTGTAAAAATTTTATCTTGATCTTGTCACATTTTTTGTTGAATTTACCAAGTACAAATCAATTAAGAATCATCCATAATTCCTGTCTTATCTGGCGGACGTGTATATATCCTGGAAAAATTCTGGAGAAGTCTTAGTGAAGTGTTTCAAGAGTCATGTAGATGTTCTGTAGAAGTCCTTGAGAAGAGTTTGAGAAATCCTAGACAGGTGTTGGAAAGCTATGCATAGCAGTATTTCCCACAATTTTGATCAGTTCTTTTAAAATACACCTTCACCAAGTAACAAAAGAGGGGTGGTATAATATTTTTACTATATCAATGATAATAAAACGCGAGGGACATGATTCATGATACTGAAACTAACAAACTTACCACGACATACGGTGTTTCCATGTCGAATCAGAAAGGCCGAGAACGTTACCCAGCCATTAATATCCGATCACGGTGCTGTTCTAGACGTTCTATTGTTTTTCTTCTCTTTACTCTAATCCCCGAGAAT
>NW_019060210.1:1449933-1475212 GCF_000696155.1 Zootermopsis nevadensis
CATAGCTTCCTACACTTGCATTCAAGAAAGCTAAGCTAAGCTAAGTACGTAAATCTTCTACACTAATTCCTCGTAAGATAACATCGAATTAAAGCCTATTATCACAATCTCATTCTCTCTTTCCTTCAACTATTCTGACTTTAGGGACATATTTTCAGGGTTTCCAAGGTATAGAATGGTCCTACGGAACGTCTTAACCGTTTAAAGCACTAAGCTCATCTAAATAATACATAAAATTCAAGTCCTCCCTCAAAGAAAACACAGCGGGCTTTTAGTATAAAGATCAATTGCTTAATGCTTTCAGAGAATTATCGCTGTTTACACTGGGAATAATACTTAGCACGTTTGCAAGTCTATGTCTCCTCTCTATAAATGGTTCATTCGACCAATATGGAGGTTCGTGGTTTCGGTGTTGATCGGGAGACCGCGTGCTCTAACACACTTCGTAATTTTCTTTCATGTAGTCCTATACAGGGATGGATATCAAAATAAGGAGAACGGCGTCTTCTGCACCCTCCCCGATTACTTTATTCTCGGACAAAATGTTATAACAGTTTAACGAAAAATTGTGACTAATATTCTTTAGTCTTGTTAATTGAATTGAATTCACCCTTAAGCTGTCATCAGTTACAGCTACCTCATTTGAAAACACTCCAGCATTTGATATTCGCTTTTACAATTATTGTAAAAGGAAATAAAAGCGTGTCTTTATATGTCCTCATTCTCCCCACTCTGAAGACCCCCATCCCTCTCTGAATTGATGCAGGAAAGAGAGGACAGAGGGGGACAGTGGTTCTGATGAGCTTGGCACAATTGCTTTTAAATTAATTGGAAAACTCTCCACATACTGTTCACCCATTTACCAGGCAGCAAAAAATCAGTATTCATAGAACGATTGGGAATGAGTGGGGTGTTACGCAGTGCTTGATAATTTACTGCGAACAGCTGAACCACGGAATGACGCACAGTTACACTAACTAAATGATAGAGCAACGAGTGGAGAACATGCACTTACAAATATTTAAACACATTTGATGCAAGGGCAATATTTCTGGTGAGCTCTTGGATGATATAAGATTGAAACAGTGTACTCTTTCGAGTACACTGTTCAACGCCAAATAACGCAGATCCTTAATTCAATAGTGCGACCCGAGGTAATTTTTACTCGACAATACCTTCCGACAATGACAGTACGTCGTTCTTGCACTGTGGTCAAAGGTCCCATTGTTGAACAATTGCAACCCTTCTATCCCAGTGATCGCAACAATGGGTTCTAACAGTTGGCCTCCAGTCCCATTTTTGAAAAACACGACAGGCAGACCGATAAACAGTTTTCCGATCAAGCTAGCGCGTAAACAAACACCTAAAAAGACGTGTCCGATAGGGATTTACCTATAAATTTTGGTAGCTTAGCTATGAGGCGTGGTGCCTGAGATAATCTCAACTAGTCTGAACTAAGCATAAGGGATTGTTTCTCAGCAGGTTTTAGAAAATATGATAGAATCTAGGCTCAGTCACAGATGACTGCATCATGCCAAATATAATATATTTCTTAAACGTGTTTCACTAGAGCTAGAAAAGTCCCTAATTTAAAAGTATCGGCTTTGTTCTTGTAGCATTTGAGGTTTTCACGGCAGTGAGTCTGAAGATGGCTGTCTTCTGGGTTGTTATGCCGTGTAAACTTCTACCAGATTACACGGCGCAACAGCCCAGAAGACAGTCATCTTCGTCTTTATTCTTGTTTTAACTTCCTTTCAGAGAATAATTAGTATGTGCTGAATATTATTTTTTCTTTACAGAGGTTTCACTAGGTAAGTAGATTACGAATATTTTCATTTCCTTTATACACAGACCTGAAAGGACGAGAGACTTTCAACAATTTACTTCATATGCCATCGTGCACAATTTTAATTGAGAATATTCGGCTTTGTTGTTTATGGAGTCCATGTCTTAATTATTAGACTGTAAATGAACATTTTAAAACGTGTTTGGAAAGGGGGCATTGAAACATTAAGCTGTAGGAATAAGTACATAAGGAAACAAAGAAAGAAGACGGAGAAAACAGAAAGAGAAGCAAGAAAAAGAATGAAACGAGAGAAAGAAATAAATTGGCTAAAGAACAGAAGCGACGTTCGATCAACAGAGATAAAGAGAAAAGAAGGGGTCTAGATGAAGAGACAAACCGAAAGACAAATAATGACAGGTAGAAGGGAAAGAAAGATAAATAGACAATGGAAGGAAAACATTTACGGGAACAGGGTGTAGGGTCATTGGGGCTTGTCCGTAAACATGCAATGTGCAATTAGAATGAAGATTCCAGTAGGATGAATTGAGCCCAGTGACCAGGTCATGGCTCAGTGAAGTGCATTAGAACGACGTGAGGTCAAGCACCATGACTGACCCCTTCTGCATCGTACGGTCACCGGCTACAAACAGAAACATGCAAGCAAAAACCATCTAAGAGGCAATCACAACAAATGCTGACGAAATCAGTGATATAAGAAGAATTTTACCGAACTGAATTAATACACGTGCTACAGCGTTCTTTGGCCTATTTTTTTTAGCAGTATCCAAGATGACAGAAATTTATTTAGACTAATACCATCCCGTTTTCTCCTCAAAACCAATTATGCGTGATTTTGTGTGGTTCTGGGGTATCGTGTGTTACTCACAGGGCGAAACATTTTAGTCGAGAACCCGAAGGGCAGAGGTCATTTGGGGTGTCTAGTCGTTGGTGTGAGCATCTACTCCCAACAGCCAATGTTCTTCATTCTTGACTGAACGAGTGCGTCGTTCGTGCTAACCTGAAAAATACTAACAAAGTTCTGATGGCGGCGACTTAAGTAGCAAGAAATGAAGACGAGACTACGGTGACGCCTAAGGTGGAAGATAAATGTCACCAGGACGATGAATAATACTGTTTCTATGCCTGCGATGATTCATCGCCCTGGTGATGGGGGCAGCAAGGACCTCTGAAACGTCGGTAGACTTCTACCAGATTACATGGAGTTACAACCCAGAATACAGCCATCTTCCTACACACCGCCATGAGAATCTCAAATCCTGATTTACTCCGAAACGCTGTCACACACGTTACAACGCAGAAGACCAACATCGACATACTTTCTATGAGTTTCTTAACATTCCTTCTTCCCTCATCCTGGCTTGTGTTAAATAGCATTCCTTAATGGCAAGTGATTGGTTTAGTTTTATTAAAAGGTTTTAAGTTCCGCAGCTCTGACTATTTAGTAAGCTCTTAACAATTACATGATTTGTCCCGGATTCCCTTTCATACAAGACACATTACACACACAATCTCATAAAACACACATTCAGTTTTGGGTCCTTCGGGTTGCCGAGATGTTTATGTCTGCTTGTAAAAGGGAAAAGAGGAATGAAAGATCTTTGGGGATTTACAACAAGAAGGCATCTCCCTTGAAAATATCAGCCTTCCTAGGTCTCTGCTTCTAGAATGGTGGCAATTTCCACACCCAGAAAGCCCGAGGTCTTTCTTATGGTCATAAAACAACCAGTTATTCTAAACAGCTAGGCTCGCTTCTCGTTTATTGACCAATAAAGTTTTTCATAGAGACAAAGCCTGAGATGGCAACACTGGAAACAATCTCTATCAAACTTCATAATGGTTCTAACCAACACGCGCAAAAGATCAGCATGTTAATAAAACAAGCATTACATGTTTTATTGAATTATGAAAAACACAAAACATGTTTCAGTCATTTTACTATGTTGGCATATCTTACAGCAGAGATCATAAAGGGAGACGCAATTTCACAGGAATATACACTGATCTTACTTTTGTGTTATGTTTCAATCTGAACTGTTAGCAGAGAATATAATTTTATCGTTAATAAACGTTATTTTAGATTAGCTGCTTAAATCATTCTTATAATAGGAATGGGCCTCGTATATTACCCCTCAGGAAACAGGAAAAAGTTGCTTTCGGAGGCAAGTAGTTTTCAGATCTCCACAGGGGATTCACGGTAAGTCTCGCTGGATGTTAATAGAGAATGGAAAGACATTTCACACAGTTCCAGAGTTTACTTTAGCTTATATCCCTTCATCCGCAAAGAGACAAGATTCACTGCCAATAATTCTTTTCTTTTCATCTGTCTGTTTATGTCGCAAGTCACACAGTTTAAACCCGAAATCAAAATTCCATTTCCAGTTTGTACCATTTAGTAAGTCAGGATTTGTTTCGAGGAATACTTTCAAAACAGCGATAGGGTCATACCTAGATGATGGCTGTCGTCTGGGATGAAACACAATTTAGTGTGGCAGAAACTGATCGACGTTTCATAGGTGTCTAGTACACTAATGAACAGGTCTATGATCATTACCCTGATGATACAGGCAATAACTACCTCTGAAATGTAGGCTGATTTCTACTACACTACACAGTGCAACATCCGAGACGACAGTCACCTTCATATTCGCCACTATGAGAACCTTATATCTCATAAGTCATGCCTCCCGCAATATTTTTGAAGATTCATCTAGCTCTGGACAAAGTACGAGCCGGGCTCTTTCCGTCATGGTAACTAATCTTCTGGGATCCATAAAAGAAGCGGAGTTTCTTGACTACCTGAGTGACTAATGGCTTCTTAAGACGGAATCTAGATTGGAATTCGTTAGCTACACCTTAAAAACAAAGAGAAGTATTTATTGTTATCTGGGTCTATTTTCCTTTCCGTCGCAACAAAATTAATGAAAAAGCCTATGGCTTGTCACAAACAACGTGTAGGCTTAATAAACTGAACTTTACGTTAATAAGACTTCAGTGTCTGTAGGACAACGTTAACTAATGGTGCAAGCGGCCATCTAACAGCCTCAACCAACGAATTTACGACCCACGAGGAGGTGAATGAATGCCCTCATTTCCTGCTAGACGTGCCAGCGATCCGATCTATGAAGGCAACATATGGGATCACATTAAACGATAGACGAACATGTAAGGCATTGTCTGCAAGAACACAGCGCCAATATTTACACAGTGGCTGCGTTAAAGCGTACTGTGTGTACCCTGAGGACGAGGACGAAGGTGGATCTCGAAACGTTGGTGTTTTCTACATTAAGCCACCTTACACGGCTGGTAGCTCAAAAGGATTTATTAAATTTGAAAGGAGATTTGTGAGAAGAGTTCGCAGAATTGTGCCACAGAATCAACCCAGTGAAAAAAGGAACGAATTATTTTCTCCTCATGTGTTGTAGGGAGAAGATATCTTGTAAGACCAAATATTCCTGCACCCTAATATTTTTAACAAAGGAGTTTTTTTTTTTAGAAATTTGATAAACTAATTGATCCTGAGAATACACTACAACACTTTACTTCGTACCAAGTTCGTAGACCTGGACTTCGATGGGAGGATGATATTAAAACACATCTTGCCATAAAAGCATGTCATTTTGACCAGCAGTTTAACTATTAATTTATTATGGATGTGAATCATTGTGCTGGTTACTTTACATAACAGGAGATCACTGTTGAGGTCGTCAGGTCTCTCTGTTCTGAGTTGCCATTTTCTCAAACAAAAAGTAGATGGTAAGCTGTCTGGGTGTTTGTTAAATAGAGGAGTGGAGGGTTGGGAGTTGGGTCTGACGTGTGGCTTGTAGAACAATGGGACTCTCGTATCAATACATCAGTCGCAAGTTCTTCAGAAGGAAAATACAACAAAAAGGTACAGAGAAAAACGAGAAAAATAAAATATCGTACGGAGCGTCTCGTGAATGCATTGTGTGGATTTCAGCGACAAGCCTCTCACTTCTGAGTCGCAATGGCGAAAGAAAACGCACAAACGCCGCTGAATATGCTTTCAATATAATAAGAAGCTTCCACGACAGTATTTTATGAATATTAAAATCGCATTTTGACTTGCTACTTTCGAAAAGGACCAAGGGATGTTTCGCTTCCCTTGGTCTGTGCTGCTTTTGTTCGCTATTGTTTCGTTTCTACGAAGTGATATTAAACGTCTTCACATCGCTACTAAATGCCTAAAACTGTGGGAATAGAATAATTTTCTGACAACAGAAGGTCAAGAACGAACAATGAAAACAGCGTGATGAATCCAATCCACTTCTCCTTAAACAGTTTCCTTCTGATCAGCTTACTGCTGTGCAGCGGAAAGATGAGTTGCCTTCCTAATTACACTGACGTCTTAAAGAAAGAGAAGGCAAACTCCCCCGAAACGTCGGATGCTCGGTTAATTCTAAAGCAAAACGTAAATATGCCTCATTTACCAACTGGCATGTTTTTTTTAAGGGAAACCTAATCAAACTCTGATACACACACACACACACGTGTGTTTTGTTTCAAGCACATTGCTGTCTGCTCACAAAGGACACACACACACACAGTGTGTTCAATAACAATCCTCCCGATGATGATTACTTGACTTCGATCAGGCTCAGTCTCTCCAATGCAGATATGTAGCCTACCAAGCTAGATCGCTCAGGACTATTTTCTCGTGGCACTCGTAGTCTACAGTTAAAGCCAGTCGCACACGGCATACTGCACTAGACAGTAGAACAGGAACTGAGATAAGTAGGAGATGGTGCTAGCAAGAGAAACAAAACCATTCCGGCAGACGTTTGGGCCTTTCTTTATTAGAGAGGGAATATTTGCACTGACTGCTTTGACTATATTTTACTGGTGTGACATCGTGTTTCGTTACAGGCCACCAGGTGGACCGTGTTCTACGGAAACTCTCTTGTACGTATCTCGACTAACTTAAAATTCGGTAGTGCCACTTACACCACACAACAGGAGTAACGCTTTTTATTTCCACGTAGCGGGTAAATATAGCTGGCCAAATTTCTGAAGTTGATTATGAATTACCAGGGACACACACGCTCAGATACCACGGACTGTCCTGTAAGCTGTTTATCTCTTTTAGAAAACCAGTTTGAAATGAATTCCCTATATCACCTTACTAACATTAACACGGAATGCACTGTTTTGTACTCGAGTAAATTTCTGGATTTAGTCGGGCCGGCTTTGAGTCCCGCTGCCTTTCATTCTGCCCAATCGTCGGCTTTCTAATAGGAAATGCAATTAAAGGGCAGAGAATTTAGTGGCACGAACGCAGTGATTCAAGTCTAGTCTAGGTCTAAAGTAAATTACCTGTGGGCAGCCAATTGACTTAGCCATGTGGTAACCGGTACACCGGATGTTGGAATCCATTTTGCCGGATGTTGGCCAGAAACTGCGTCGTGCATGTCTGTGAAAGACGCGACCTAATCCAGCCCCTGTATTTTCTAACCAGAGATTTGTCCACAAGGAAACCAACATGGACTGAGAGGAAATCCTGAGGGGATTTTGCAAATGGAGGATTCTGCTATAAGAGCTGTGTATAAACAACTGTCTCTCCTAAACATCAGAATGCATTGCCGGTTTGAAAACAGCTCTAGGATACACCAAACGTTTAATACAGAATGAAGCAGAATGTGTGTTTCCCAGAATTAACAGAACACAATCTTGACCACTTCTCAAGCTAAAACACTCTATTATTAAAGTAAAAGATTGGATGAGCAATGGTGGATTTAAACAAGAGGGAAACAATTTATGTCTGTGTTTCCAAATATGTAGTCTACAATCGTCTGTAATTTACCCTTCGTTACTGGCTCGTATAAACAAACCTAAATAAATAATGTGTAATCTTATATATGAAGATACCATTAAATTATTCTTTGTGTGAATCGTGTTTCTGTGGTATTTTAAAACTGAAACTAACTCCATCCTCCATAATATTTATTGAAAAATTAAACAGCTACTCAGGTCATCGAGACACCCCCTACTTTTACAGAAGTTACAGGCTGACATCAGACCTATTCTATGCCAAATAAGTCAGTCTACACCGCCCAAGATACATTTGAATATTGAATTCTCTGTCTGTTTAAGTTTCGAATGTGGTCTCCTCTCTTAAGGGTTTCCAGCCAATTTTATAAATGCATTTCTTGTTTAAGTAGGATCTCAGATTCTCACGGCGTTGAGTATGAAGATGGCTGTCTTCCGTGTTGTAGCGTCGTGGTTTAAAAAGTCAAGCAGAAAACCGAAAAGATGTTATAAATTGTTTTGGGAGAAAGAACGCGTGCAGTCATTGTTCCAGCTACACAAAGCAACAGGTCGTATCATAAGAAGAATCCCTCAGAGTATGAAATGGATAGCGCGTCCAACAGACATCCGCGGCCTCTCGGTCCTTCGGGGCAGTGGTAAAACAGAAACGAGAGTCAAGTCAGAACTTGGCAAAATGAGACAAAGGCATTGAAAATTTTTCTTCTTTAACCTCTCTTCAAGTGAAAACCTAGTTACATAAAGCATAATACTTTCAATTCGATGACAGCAAAATATTGAATGAACTCTTTAAAACCAAAGTTCGTCTAAATAATATTTAATAAATCATTCCGTACCGCAAAGAAAATACTTCACTATTATAAAGATAAACTGGTTAATGTTGTTTAAGAAAATAATCGGCTTATTTCGAGAATCATACGAAGCAAATGAATACAAAATAAGATGTAAAGCATGAAATAGTGTTCTGAATAGAAATCTTAGGTACATTACATACACAGGCCTCAGTAAGTAAAACGGACAATGAGAAGAAAATATTTTTGATACATTCATCGAGACTTAAATAACGAATTACATAAAAGACGGGGGAACCAACTATACATTCACACACGGCGCATTGTTCGAAATAGTAATCGTGAAGGTGTGTTATTATCGTATCACAACAGCCCACCTCTGAAGACGAATATGGAACCGAGATAACAGACAAAACAGAGTATATGAAACATTTGCTCCTCTCAGGAAACAGGGGCAACATTGGTTGTCTAGTTGCCAAGCCATTCGAGCGACCGTCAACATATCAGTGGCTAAAATCATAGTACGAAGAGACGGCGAACTTTTAGCGATGGGCAGTGACCATATTGTGACGCATGATGGACGCTCTTTATTTCGTGTGGTCGACAAACAATGTCGTATAGTGGTCCTACTGTTAAGTGTATGAACAGGAGATAAGTCTTATCGTCGGCCACTTTGTCCTTTCACAGAAAAGCAAGAGAATAAATCAATGGAACAAAAGCTTTTGTATTGTCATCCGAACCGCATACAAATAAATATGAACAGTTTCCTTTTACCAATGTTGTATGCACATTTCATGCGTATTTCAATAAATTAATACAACTAGAATTTCTCCAACTCAGTAAAGATAAGAAGAGATAATGTTATTTAGTAACTTGACAGAAATTCGTACTGTGAATAGAAGCTTATCTGGTACAGAAAAACACTAAAATTTGTTCAATGAAACTTTTCTACGAAAATCCGACTGAATGACACGTGCCTACTCAGAAGTTGTGTAAACCACCTCGCGTGCTCCACACACAAAAAAAAAAAACAACTTGCAACTAAGAAGATAGCGAATTTCTAAAACGAATACAAAAAATGAAAGAAGACAACAGATAGGCAGGTCGGAGTCGAACTACGCCTGGTGAACAAAGCAGTTTCTCGCTAAACTTTGTCACAACGAAAAATACTTTGAACAAACGATGTAAAAGAAAATAAAACATTTTTGTCAAAGAGACTGTTTCCCGAAAGTCTTACGGTTTTCTAGATAATTAAGCAACGTGATTTTTACATGTGTCATCTCATAATTCGAGAACCGTTCGACTATTTTGATCAAATTGGATCAATTTGGAGGCACTTTCTCGTCCGATGCTGTTTTTTGCACTAATTGTAAGAGGGCATCTAAAGGAACCAATCGTAAACTGTAAATATAGAGGAAATAACAGACCGAAAGATCCATAACTCTCACGCAAGATTTTCGCTTTCTAGTTCTATTCTCTGGGTTTCTCAGTTTATAGTGCTGTGACCACACTACTCAAAAACTTTATAATAGTGACACTTACTCTTGTGTTTATGTTTGTTATGATCACTTTAGTGACAATGTAAACTTATGTCCTGGTTATATAAACACAAACAAATGAGATTTCCTACTGCATAAATCATAGCACGAAAAATTCCCGGAACCGAAAATCCTTTGTAGTGGCAACTGTGAGTGAAGATACCCAGAATAATTTTCACAGTGCACAGAAACTGAGTACTGAACTATTTGGTGCAGAGGCATTTTTAGGAGTCGACGTTCACTCATCTGGTCAACAAATAGCGAACCTCAGCCTTCGTCAGCTGGACCCAGTCCACAAAATACAAGTTTAGAGCTCACTTAGTAACGAAGTAGTTATTAACTCTCTATTTATTTATAATATTATTTATTTAATAATTTATACAGTTTAATTAATTTAGCTTCTAGGCATTTGTCTGGTTTCATATAAAAACGGCTCTAACTGGCATACAGCCTATATATTGTAAGATTCGAGGTTATCACAGCGGTGAGTCTGTCTTCTGGGTTGTTGCGCTGTGTAGTCTGGTCGATGTTAACCAACGTTTCAGAGGTCATACTGCCTCCGTCATCAGGGCGATGAATATTTGTTGGTTAACATCGTACAGACTACACAGCGCAACAACCCAGAAGACAGAAATCTTCAGCCTATATATTGCTATTAAACAGGATCTGTGCCATAGACGCGCATCTTCTGGCGAGGGAAGCTGGGAAGGCAAAGCACAGAAGAGAGGAAGATTGATTGAAAGAAAAGCGCAGAAGAGTTACCATAAGCTATTAGTCTTCCCTTCCCTTCCCTTCCTTACTGAGGCCCGGTCCCTTCCTCTGGGATATGAGAACACACCAGCAAATTCGAAATGAGTGATGATGTTTTTAACGAATAAAAAACTTCTCGCCTGTGCCAGCATCAACATGTAATTGTTTAAAATTCACTGTCTCTATCTGTAGCACACTATATTACAGACCGAAGGTTCCATTAATTGTCGAAAGTCGTTAAAAATCATTGCATTTATATAACATGTGAGCAGTGGCAATTACTAAAGGACAACAGCTCTGTTTATCAGAGTTCGTTTTGATTCTACCGATCGTGAATTAGAATTTGATAGCGGAGAAACAACGAAAAGGCGGACGGTAGATAAAGCAGATGAACATAGATTAGAAGTGATGAATCGCTCATTGACCGTATCCATAGTTAATCCAGATGTACAAGCAAATACAGGGAACCCCAACATAAGAACATAACGTGTTCTTTGAAAAGTGTTTCTAAGTTGAATGTTCGAATTTACTTTTTCCAGAAGATATATTGTTAAATTTGAACTTCGCGCATCATAGAATGCTCGTAAGAATTGGGAGTCGCAATTTATTAGTCAGAGCAGTGTTCGTAAATACGAATTGTTCGTTTCTTTAAAGTTCGTAAGTAGAGGTTAGCCTGTAACACGTCTGTATCAATATATTTCTTTTGTTTCGTTTTGCATTAAAATGCGTCATTTAAGCAGGACAAGGATTTGGAACGAATGGGTATAATAAGCACTCCAGGGTTTCCTGTTTTCATCCCCGGTTTATAACCGACGACACTCACTGACAGAGTCTTCTTCTGACGGATCTCAGTTACCTTTTTACTTCAGTCTGGAAACAACTCTCATTCAGAGCGTTCAGTGGGTTTAATTATTTATTTTATGGTCAATAAATAATTTCGTCCTTGCACATGTGGAAAGACCATGCAACAAAAGATCAGTATTGTTCCTTTCAAAATATATTTTGTAGGTCGAATAAAAAATCTGTCGGCCAACGGATAGAAAAATGCATAGCGTAGATTCCCTTCGTTATTAGGGAGATGCCGAGTTCAAATCCCGTCCTGGATATCAACTATCTGAGATTTTCCTCTGAACTTCAAGAAAATATCGAGATAGGATTTCAAATTAGGCCGCGACAGTTTCCTTCCACATCATACCCAATTCATTACTCAATAATCGTTTCATCATTCGACGCTCTGACTACTGAAAGCGTTTTTATATAAACAAATAGGCCTACAGACGCATTTCCTTAAATTTAACTTTCTCTTCAAAGTTGGAACAGCCTGGAAAGGATTCCTCTGTAATCTAAGACTCTCTTTAAAGACAAATACAAACAGGCCATTCTAACAGATAAAAGTACCTATCGATTGATAATTACTACTTGCACAACATTCCCGTCGTAAAGTTATAGTGTTTTTAGAGTTTCACGAGGACAGAATATCGTCTTCAGACACAACGTGAAACTTCATATTTTCTTCTCTCCAAGAAAACTATGTCAATTAACGTAGGAGAGAACTGATGAAGCAAGCAACCAAGGGAATTATTGTCCTAACGACCAGGTCAAGAATCTATGGATCTCTAGCTTTTTTAAGAATGGCAGCTTTTCTTGTCACTGCTACCAACTTCCGTGACGTCCACATTTGAAATACTGAAAATACTTTGGTGATATGAAATAAAAAAAATTTAACGCCGTAATTCTAATATAATCAAGGAAGGTTTCTTTCTCGTCAAGTTTTCGTATCGCTATGATTCTTATTATTACATTACCCTTGCTCTTAAGCCATCTTCCTCTCTTCTCTCGCATGTTTCACTTGCACTCATGTTCTCTGTCTTTAGTAATAACTTTTGATCATAATGACAATGATGATGAAATCATAATCACCGTCATATTTTATTTGCCCCATTCCTTCTCTTATTCTTGTTTTACTCTTTTCTTTCTTCTTTCTTTCTGTTGATTTGGTTTGCAATTGAGTCTCTCAATTCTATTTTCCATCTTTCCGAACCGGATATGAGAACTGAAGTCTGACTGATAATATTTAATTCACTGAATACTATATTTTTAAGTATATAAACAGGTTTATAAAGTCTTTCATGTCGAAGCACCTCTCCGGTTATAAAATTATTTTTTTTAAATGTCTTTGAGAGATATTTTAGTTCAATTCCTTTATATGTATAAACATATCATACTAATATAATTATGGACACTGAAACAGTTGTATCAGCAGTGAAGGTATCAACGAGGAATAAATTCCTGATCGTTACAATTATTAAACTATTTTTTCCAGCTTTAATCTCTATATCGCATTCAAATTACTGACTTGACGATTTTCTGATCAATAAAACAGAATTCGTTCGGAAGTCCGAGGAAACTTAGGAGATGCGTGAACTATTTATTTGTGCGAGATAAAGAATTAAAAAAATGTACAAAAAAATTGCAGTGTAATGTGTGAAATTCTGGCTTTTTATTGGTACGGATTATCAAAATGAACACATGAATATTACCGTACAATAAAAAGGCTTCGAGGCATAGCAAAACATCAATATTAGTTTAAAACGGGCAGACTGTGGTAAAGTAAAGAGAGATCACAACACCACAGCGTGTTGTGTCCACTCTCTGCCTGTAAGCAGCTTTGGAATACAAATTTTCAAGCAGAGGGCCTCAGAGAGTTCACGGCACCAGTCATGGCAGCAAAGTGAAAGGTGCACTCCACACTACTCCATCCACGTACCTTAATACTTACTTCTGAATATAAAAGCAGTACAACTCCTAGACTGGAGCTTAGGAGGTTTATGTGTACTGTATTACCTAACGCGAACATGGCCGTGGGGCGTTGTGTACCCCGTAGGAACAACGGCCCCCGGCCGTAAAACGCTAGACAGACAGACATAATCGTTTCATCATTCGACGCTCTGACTACTGAAAGCGTTTTTATATAAACAAATAGGCCTACAGACGCATTTCCTTAAATTTAACTTTCTCTTCAAAGTTGGAACAGCCTGGAAAGGATTCCTCTGTAATCTAAGACTCTCTTTAAAGACAAATACAAACAGGCCATTCTAACAGATAAAAGTACCTATCGATTGATAATTACTACTTGCACAACATTCCCGTCGTAAAGTTATAGTGTTTTTAGAGTTTCACGAGGACAGAATATCGTCTTCAGACACAACGTGAAACTTCATATTTTCTTCTCTCCAAGAAAACTATGTCAATTAACGTAGGAGAGAACTGATGAAGCAAGCAACCAAGGGAATTATTGTCCTAACGACCAGGTCAAGAATCTATGGATCTCTAGCTTTTTTAAGAATGGCAGCTTTTCTTGTCACTGCTACCAACTTCCGTGACGTCCACATTTGAAATACTGAAAATACTTTGGTGATATGAAATAAAAAAAATTTAACGCCGTAATTCTAATATAATCAAGGAAGGTTTCTTTCTCGTCAAGTTTTCGTATCGCTATGATTCTTATTATTACATTACCCTTGCTCTTAAGCCATCTTCCTCTCTTCTCTCGCATGTTTCACTTGCACTCATGTTCTCTGTCTTTAGTAATAACTTTTGATCATAATGACAATGATGATGAAATCATAATCACCGTCATATTTTATTTGCCCCATTCCTTCTCTTATTCTTGTTTTACTCTTTTCTTTCTTCTTTCTTTCTGTTGATTTGGTTTGCAATTGAGTCTCTCAATTCTATTTTCCATCTTTCCGAACCGGATATGAGAACTGAAGTCTGACTGATAATATTTAATTCACTGAATACTATATTTTTAAGTATATAAACAGGTTTATAAAGTCTTTCATGTCGAAGCACCTCTCCGGTTATAAAATTATTTTTTTTAAATGTCTTTGAGAGATATTTTAGTTCAATTCCTTTATATGTATAAACATATCATACTAATATAATTATGGACACTGAAACAGTTGTATCAGCAGTGAAGGTATCAACGAGGAATAAATTCCTGATCGTTACAATTATTAAACTATTTTTTCCAGCTTTAATCTCTATATCGCATTCAAATTACTGACTTGACGATTTTCTGATCAATAAAACAGAATTCGTTCGGAAGTCCGAGGAAACTTAGGAGATGCGTGAACTATTTATTTGTGCGAGATAAAGAATTAAAAAAATGTACAAAAAAATTGCAGTGTAATGTGTGAAATTCTGGCTTTTTATTGGTACGGATTATCAAAATGAACACATGAATATTACCGTACAATAAAAAGGCTTCGAGGCATAGCAAAACATCAATATTAGTTTAAAACGGGCAGACTGTGGTAAAGTAAAGAGAGATCACAACACCACAGCGTGTTGTGTCCACTCTCTGCCTGTAAGCAGCTTTGGAATACAAATTTTCAAGCAGAGGGCCTCAGAGAGTTCACGGCACCAGTCATGGCAGCAAAGTGAAAGGTGCACTCCACACTACTCCATCCACGTACCTTAATACTTACTTCTGAATATAAAAGCAGTACAACTCCTAGACTGGAGCTTAGGAGGTTTATGTGTACTGTATTACCTAACGCGAACATGGCCGTGGGGCGTTGTGTACCCCGTAGGAACAACGGCCCCCGGCCGTAAAACGCTAGACAGACAGACGTGGACGAGCACACACTACAGCGTGAAGAACAAGTAAAAACTAATTCCAAGAGCGAAGTTGTTCTTGAGAAACGAACAGTTTCTCAGCTAGTCATGATATTTCCAGTCTTTTACGGAACACATGTTTAGTATCGTGTTCACAAAAGTACACTACCTGACCCTAACCTGAGTCATGGCATGTACATGACCTCTTACGCTAGTTCTCTAATATTCATCTTAACATAATTATCATCCCATCAACGCCTTTGTTTCCCAAGGGGCCTACTACATTAAAATCTTACGACCAAAGCATTTCTTACTTCTGTCAAGCGTGGTACGCGTCTCGCCTACATCATTAGTTCAAATAAAATGCACGCCTCTACACTGTCAATAAGAACTGTAAAACGGAACAGAGGGGAAGGGAGAACGTTTCACATCTGGCCTCTCTGACTTCGCTGAGGATTGCAGGTTTGAGTCCTGGCTACAGTACAGAAGTTTCTATTAGATTTTCATCACTGCTAACCGCCATGTTCAATGTTCCATAATTTGGGTTTTCTATCAGGAAAAAATAATTCTCGTTACACAATTATTGTTAAAACTGAGAATCATACGAAAATTTATTGTGTGTAAAATGCAGTTACTGAATATTAAAGTGGTATAAATAGATATTACTGGATTAAAATGGTTAAAATGTTCTTTCAACTACATAAGTTATGTCAAATGTGAGGATGACTAAATGATAAACTTAGATATGGTATGCTTATTTAAACACATTATCAAGAACTTTCCTGAATGCATTAAAAAAAAAAGCAAGAAACAATTTGCAGTCAGTATAGGCATCCTCCGATCCGAGAATCGAACACTGGTTCTTTAGAGTATAATCACTTGCCGGTGCGTTTATTAAGATATGACACGAAAGCTGTGATTTGTTGGAGTCTTGCTCTGAAGCTGCATGTACTTTAAATCCTCAGTCGCAAATTTTGCTACCTGCTCTGGATACAATAAGAAGTTCTTAAGCTACGAATTGCTCTTATTCTCTGATTTAATTTCTCATTTTTCTTTAAGTTATTGGGCCCTTACAATTACTGAAGTGGCTTATACTCGCTGTCAACCCCTCCCAAACACCTTTCCTCCACGCCTTCTTCACTGCTTCATAATGGCTTATACGAGATGCAGAATTGAAATTACTAGCCATTCAGAACGGGGGCATTGAAGCCATAACCCGTTTAACGATGCGCTGTTGCACTGAATAGAATTTTGCCAGGTTACGTAAAGTTCAGTCGCTACAGTAAGGATGCTGCTTACTGCAGAACATCGCTCTGCGAACTGTTTACAGTATTCTATAATATTTGTTTTACACACACTGGAAGGGATTAAATATCTGAGAAGTACTTCTGAAGGACTGTGCTATAAATCCAATGGACCTTTTGTTTGGTAGGCTAGTAAATTTATCTGCGTAATTACAAACGAGGTTGAAAGGTGTAATCTCTCGAGTAGGGTACATTGTCATACCAAAAGTGTCCTCCATGTCACGCAGCTCATTGTTGCACTAACGCCATCTGAGATAATCAGCGAACAACGCGTTCCAAAGATCATCTTGGTCGTGCGGTTTGTCTATGTCCCAGGAAATAGCCATCGACAGACAGACAAGTATGGCCGAGCACAGAACGCATTATTCGCTAAAGCCAGAGCGCGAGGAACACGGCGACAGCACGAGAGTTTCAAGTTGTTTTTAAATACTTTGTCGTTTGTTGGATACATTCGTCTGGAGAGATCACGCCTGAAAAATAAACTCTGCTTTTCCTTGCAAAAGATGCGACCTGGGGACAGCGCATTCAGTTAGGGGAGTGAATATGGTCAGAACGAACGGGATACAATTCTTGACAGGGACTGCATGTCTCTCATTCACAGCGTCGTCGCCGATATTTGGGGGGGGGGGGGTGCGGATCACAGAATGGGTACAGTGTGGTTGTTTCCCCGGGGACAAAGCGGCCGGATATTGATTTAACAAAATGCTGAAGTTAAGAATGCGTGTAACTTTTCATCGCTTCTTTTCGCCTTCTGGGGCAAGGAGTAGGCACAATGCATTTTTGACACAATCCTTCGTTGCGGGCAAAAATGGTATATGAAAGTTCACATTAGAAATTTCGTGGAATAATAATTTACTGAATTAAGCAATTTTTTTATTTCTGAGGCGAGGCTAATTGTGTGCAAAGTAGCGTTAATGTTTTCCATGTTTTAAATGAGATAAATATTCGAGACATCTAATATTTTGGTCACGACTTTTTACAGTGTGTGACAAAAGTCAGTAAACGGAAATCCCTCTTACCATCTCAATACGTTTGGAGCCTTCCATTTACAGGTCTTAATAGATACCCTGAGCTGGCATTAAATAATATTTTCATAAAAAATACACAGCAGAGAAAGGGACAAAGGAAAGTGGATATCCTTCTCAGAATGTTTTAACAACGTATAAATGAAATAACTGGGTGTTAAGTTTCAAAACCTTCTCTTTAAAGGTCAATACTTCTGATTGAATACAGAGGGACTCCAACTATTCAAAGGGCAATTAACGAATCTTGCAACAAACCAAGTACTGCATTAGCAACAGGTTTTCCAGCAAAGTTTTAGGAACAATCATGCAACTCCTATCCCTTCAGACCGTGAAACTACAGCACTTCTATCCAATTCTCCTTTCCTTCGACCATCCATCTTTCTTTGCATCAATTCGTCTTTCAGGGTAGTGCGTAATAATAATCTGAGATGAATGGTATGCAGGAGGATTTGTTGCACAACCAATCACGAAAGGTTCGCAAATAAATCTACTGTAAGACCAGCAGTGGATGCATGAGTGACACAACTACGGCCTTGTATGGATTTCAGTAGCGATTCAATATTTTGTTCTTGTGACTTAAAGGTTATAACGAGAACAATTCGTAGGGATTCAGACTTCTTATAAGGCAAACTTGACATAGAATCCTAATGAGACAAAGATTCTGTCACATGAAATCTGCAACACATCTAATTTAGAGTAAATTTATTTTACTGTCCTGAGGTAAAATTAAGTGTAAGGTAAATCTGTAGAGATACAGTTGGCACTATGCGTTCATATTATGCACTCCGTATGAATAATGCTGAACTGGCAACAATTTCACCATAGTGTGCAGGTACAGTGCAGAGACATTCTGCAGTGGGACTCTGTTCTCGACAGCCACGTCTCTTTGGCACTGTTCGCCTCCAGTCGGAAGCCTTTTCAAATAGCTGAATGGGACTATTTTCTATTAAGAAGTGGGGGAGCAGCGTTCATGCGCACTAGCAGTCGAATTAAGGTGCTATTGAGAAACTTGGTGAATATTTCATCACTCGGTGCTGCCAGCTCAACTAACAATTTGCACACCTCGTCAACAAGACGTTTACCAGCAAATAAAAGTAAATACTAAACCGGCTTCATGAGAAAACTTTCTGGGTAAGAAGTTGCTACATGATAAAACTAGTTCAGCGTTCACTACACTCTCACAGCCCAAGACAAGACAATGCGCCTACAGCGAGTTGCGGGACAAGGGAAGGAAACAAAGAGGATGAATGATGAAGCGATAAAAAGCAGAATTAATTAAGGTGGAGGGAGAAAAGTAAAACGCACACAAGAAAGGGGAAAAAGAAGGAACAAAAAACGGAAAAGGTACAGAACAAGCTAACAGTAAATAGAAAATAAAAGAAAGGAAAATAAAGAAATATAGATGTAAAGAAAGAGGGTATATTGAAAGAAAAATTGGATAAAACAAATAAAGAATCTGCTATAAGAAAATAAAGTACGAATGGAAATAAATGGGGATAGAATAAAGGAAAGCTAAGTTATTGTGGCGTCACGACTTTCAGGAAAACACGCATGGCGATGGCAAACGTAAAAGAAATCAAATTTCACATCCTTAGAAAAACCTAAAAATTATATCGTGTTTCATTCTGCTACATTTCTCTTCTCGGATGAGGCAGAGCAAAACAAGGCTTACTAACTTGGGTTAGCATCCATCAGTAGACATACTTTGATAAGATGAAGCACATTCAAACCGAAGTCCATACGATCGGGCCACACTCAAATTCCGTGAGAACCACCAACTCCTTCCCAATCTTGTCTTTTTGTGTTACGATTTTGTTGGAATCTGTTTTTCCGTGGCAGATGCCACCTATAACACCAGGCGGTCAAAGAGAGAGGAACATTCTACGCCCACATAAACGTGTCCGTCCCCTCCCTCCCACTTATCCGAGCTATAACCAACAACACTTCAGAAGGCAAAAAGTTTACGACGTCATAGCAACCTCATTTAGCAGCCCGTAAACAACTGCACTGCCCTGAGAGATAATGTCCAGCGAACAAGTTATGGTATCCTAACATTCTGTCTATTCTGAAGACAGGTCAGGGGAGGGGCGTTCATCTTCCCCGGCCAACATTTTGAAAAGCGAAAAATAAGCTTCTGTCTTATTTCTGTTGTTCAGTTGTACTCTATACACTGGAACAATGCAAAACCGATCTGATAAATTGCATCATTAGCCAGCTCTAGCCAACCAGACGTTGTAAGCCAGCTAGATGAGGTCAAGGTTCGGGAAAGGTTAATAACGAAGACGGCTGTCTTATTGGTTGTTGATAAGTCATTCATCGCCCTGATGATGGAGGTAGCAAGTACCTCTGAAACGTCGGTAAACTTCTACCAGACTACACGGCTCAACAACCCAGAAGACAGCCATTTCCAGACTCATCGCCGTGGTCCTACAAGCGCAACAACGCTTGGCTGGCTGATGGCTGTTTATTCCGACAACCGGTAAATAAACTGTGTAGACAAAATTCAGAGTTAGTGTATGCTGAAGTAGGTGGTATACACACATCATCACGGAATTTTAAAGATTTAAGCTGGGCGATGGCCAGAAGTGGAGGTTAAAATCGCTAAACGGTTTTAGAGATTTAGAATGTCAGAGACGGGTTTCAAGAGATACCGAATAATGTTACAGAGTCTATCCTAAGGATATTAGATTCATAGGATATACACTCAGAAAACATGTACCAAGAAAATAAGAGAACTATAACTAATAACTATCCTGTCCTTCGTAGTTTTATGTCAAGTTTAGGAATTGGAACAAATGTTGTTGGACCGCAAGGGATTCGCGGATAAAGCAAATTTTTGGTAAAACCGTGACAGAAGAATACACAGATGTACAAGGAAATTTAGTTTTAAGTATGCAGTTTAAGCATGTGAAACTATTCGTAAGTGGCAAAGTAGGGTTGATAGTAATAAGTATGCCAGCAACTAAAGTTTTCTCTCAGATAACTAAAACTTTGGAAGTAACTTACGTTTATGGGTGCGAAATGAAGTGGCAGGAAGCAAGGAAGTAACATCCTTACATTTCGATATATGTCGACGTGTAAATGCAATTTAGAGGAAAATAATTTCCGCAGAACCCCTCTTCTAAATCAATAACAGAAATGTATTTTATAAGAAGCGCAGTTTGCCACGGAATGTACTACGGGGATATTAGATGATATGTTATTTGTACATGTAGATATTCATCGGCAAGTGACGTTTTATAGAGAGTTACACTTCCTCCACAAATCGATGGACTTTAAAGTTTTAATTACGGAAAATGCTGTTAGTTGCATGCAACATATTCATCTGCACACGTGAGGTGGGGCGGCGGCACACACACATGAAAACGGACAATCATTCTTAGTAATCTGTAATCTGGAGAATTATCTCTGCTTGCCCACACTGATTAATACACGAGGTAGATACAAGTGTTCGAGAGAGATTTTCTGAAACTTAGTATTGCACCCTTATCTCTAGTAAAGGTTTGGTAAAATCTCGGCAAATAAAGTTCGAACAATTGCTTTTAACATTTAATTTGAACAATTAAGAAATAATTAAAGATGAAACAATGAAATGCTTGTACCAAGTTCAAGAAGACATTACCGTTTCGTCAGCCTAACAGTTCAGCTTATGGGTTTCTAAACCAGATCACATTTATCCACACTTTTTCTAGCTTCCAATGTTCAAGGATTTTTAATATTTTACTGTATGTACCTAGCTTATGGTTGTTATTACCACCTTGCTTCCTAACAGTCAGGTGACATTATATTAATAGTTGTATTAGGTCAAGAGGGACGGAAAGTGATGAAGAGGTCGCTATCAAACCATTCTTTAAATTCTTATTTTCGCCAAGCCACGACCCGCTGTGAACGAGTTGCAAAGCTGCAGGTCCTTCGACTCGTGTCCTATCAAGGATTCTCTTCTTTCACTGATACGTTCTGTACACTTTCTGAACGATCCGGTCCGGGCCCCACCGTATGTTCATAAATACAAGAAACTATTTCACGACCGGGCGCTTTCGGGTTGCAGGTTAAGAAGACAGCGAATAGACATGGAAAGGAGTTTGTTAAAGACTGGGGTTCCCAAACTTTCCAAAAAAGGAAACCTCGATAGTGGACAGATTCGTTAACATACGATACTTCAACAACGTGAGCAGACACAGAAAATACAAGGGTAATATTAAATTGACTCCAAAAATGTTAGGTTGTAGACGTTGAACTTGAATGTATCTGTCAGGCTTTGGATTAGCATTGGTATATTAACAAACCGTTTGTCATTTTCATTTTGAAGTAAGATTCTTAGTATTCTATACGCCTATTCTACACAGGAAGTTGTCAAAAGTACGTTACGTCCAGCACCTGTTATTGGTTCCCGTTAGGGAAAAATAACATAATAGGGAAGATTAAAGTGTAGCTGAATTGTAAATTAGTGAATGGGACTGTTCACTTTCTTGTCGAGAAATTAACACAGTATTAAGAATTGAAAGTAGACTATCAAATTCTGGATCTGCTTTTAAAAGCCAACATTTACGTATATATCAAGTTAAATACAACGAGAAATACGGTTATTATAAAAAAATAACAATTTTAAGAATAATAAAAATGTAAACACAGGACACCCCAAAAGTATAATTTATTATGCAAAATCGTACTCCAGTTATAACTGAATGCTCCAAAATCTCAACGTAAATTATTCCACACAAGATTAAGTGAAAGTTTGTCCCTGCTACTTTGATAAGAAGAGGAATTCATATTCACCCGGTCGTGACGGACTTGCGTCTTTGAAGGTGATGCTGCTGCTATGGTGTGAGTCATGGCATCTCAAGAGAACCCGGAGCTTTCTATCGGCTTTTTGAGAATTTTCTATGTCGATTCGTCTCTGCGTTGGCATGGTAACTGTCATGAAAGTTATCCAAACTGAAAGAAGTTTTTAAGATGTTTACGTGAATCGTTTCACAAAGAAGACCATGCTCGTCCATGTGGTCCTTTAATAATGTTTCAACTCGTTATTGAATTTCAGAAGATTTCAAGTAAATGGAAACAAACCGAATTCCGGCTTAGAAATCATGATTGTTCTAGTCCAGTGTATTCCTTCATGGCTCACGTGTAATCCTTATTCATTTTATGATGTACCGACATTGGACCACACAAGATGGCTTGTTTCTCTTTTAAATGTCTAACCATCCCTTATCATTTCTCATTTTTATTCTCGATGAGACGCGTATTTTCTGTTAATTATTCTCAAGTTCGGTTTGTAGCTGATTTATTCAACGTTCTTAACAATCCGAATGAGTCAGAGATGGCGGTAAACACATACACAACTGCAATTTACTTGCTAAATTTTCGTGGGAAACGTATAAAGGAATGTACAAGTTATTTTCTCTCACATTTTGCTTTACATTCAACATATATAAATTTTACAATAAGGGTTGCAGATCATAGTGTGGTTTATTATGACACTGCGTAAATGCTGATATCATTATAAAGTTAAATAGTCCGCTACCACAGAAAAATATTTCAAAAACCTACAGTGCTACGTGACATCACAACCCAAAGGAGTACATTCATAGGCTGCAGACTGTTAACTTCCTGCAAACAGGAAAGTAAAAGGTTTTAAAACTGTAACAGAGAAATAACAGAGACGGGCGCAGATGTAACGTGTTCACAATTCGTGTGTTAATAAAAAGAGGCTTGGAACATTTACATAAGCTTCTTGTGTTTGAACAGCAATAAAAATAAAGCGTAAAGGAAGAAAATTCTACTTCATAAGCATCTGTCTCTTTAAAGACCGAAATTTATTATTGCTGCCGTAGTTCCTTGTAATCTCTTATCTTAAAAGACAAAGACAACTCCGTGAAGTGCTGTTAAAAACTTGACAGCTGCCTGATTCAAAGAGTTTACAAAATATTAGGAATCTAAAATTTTCTCCCGCAGTTACGACATAGAAGAGACAGAGTGAGGAGAATGAAAGAGACAGAACTGAAATCCTTGGGTTTGTAATACGATATCTTGCCGCAAAACATCCCGGGGAATTCGACTGGTAATCTTGGCGGCGAAGTTCTCAACACAGCAGTAGAACGGTGATCTGAGAATCTACACTTCCCGTAAAAAGGGAGGAAAAAATAACTCTTTTCTTGTAACAATTCTGATAACGATTCCGAAGTGATCTTAACCGAAGCCGAGGGAAGCGTGAGACGCTTGGTCGCATTAGAACGCCTCGCAAGAACGTCATCAGAGACAGGAACAAGGAACGCACAAGGCCAAATCTGTAACAAGGAGGATTGTATTTCCACACAGGAATTTATCATTTTCGCCTTTCAGAGCTCAGCTAGATAGAGCACTTCAGATACATGGATAAGAGTGTTCGAATTTATATTAACGGAAACGACAGGAAAACCATCGACTGCTGCAACACGATACATGGAAAATTGTGACTGAGCTTGATTACGATTTATGGTATGAAGGCGAATGGGGAGCGGACGTAACTCCACGACAGAAGATGGTGGAAAGTGGTCAGCTTCAAGCTTCAGCCGGTTTACCCGCGAAGGAAAGAACTCCTTGTACAATTAGAAAGGATGCTGGGTGGACCCCAGTACTATTCCGGAAGAGACAATGAAGAGAAGACTTCGTATTTCTGTCTAAAATCAACCACAGTCGCCCAGCCCATTACCAGCCATACTGAGCAATCCAGCCTTAAATATGTAGCGGTTAGAACGCTGGCCTTGTAATCCTGGGGTCTCGGGTTCGATTCCTGGCGGTGCCCGAATTTATAACTTGTGTTGTGCAAGGCCGTGGTCTAGGCAACACGGAGTTTTCCTCCGGGGGCTTCCCCGGTTTCACCGTGGCATCCCAACAATTACTCCATTCACACACAGAAGAAGGCAATGGCAAACCACTTCTGGATCATCTGCCAAGAACGTATATGAACAGGTCCCAGTCCGAGAAAAGGCTGGAAGGATCCTGTTCATATGGACCTGTCGTCAGACAGAACACTAAATAATAAATAATAATGTGTGAGTGGCATTCTATAGATTGTATTTGATATTTATTTTCAGTACAGTCTAAACTACCAAAAGTGTTATAACACAAAAAAGTGAAAGGACAAACTTCACTGTTATTTTAAGCTCATTAATCAATGTGATAGCGTTTAGTAATATAATTTATGAAGCCATAATAGAATGGACACATTATACACATGGGCGACATAGGATTATATTTATCTTGGACGCAAAACGGTCGAAAACATGCTAATTCAGTAATGTAATTGATGGATTGACATCTGTGGCGCAGAGAAGCTTATGGCGTGTTCCTGGCAAGGTAGCACGCCATCAACACAGATACATCCTCTGGAGAGAGGGTGTCCAATGAATTCATTAAAACATTCCAATGTTGACGCTCTATCTGATAC
This sequence comes from Zootermopsis nevadensis, assembly GCF_000696155.1. The sequence goes on from NW_019060210.1 coordinate 1,474,979, forward strand.
AGTTGAGTTACCGGAGTCTAATTCAACTTTTAGGGCGCGGTGACGAAGAATGTGGTTTCTGTACTAACAATAACAGAAGCAAAAGTGGAAAAGTATACAGGTTCGAATGTTAGGATAAACAATGAGTTGGAAGGGTGGAAAGCGGTATTCGCCGAATTTAAGGCACCACCTTGAAATTTTGCTGGATATTTTAAGTAAAAACACGAAAAACTGCAGTTATAATAGCTGGTCTGT
>NW_019060210.1:1475239-1538339 GCF_000696155.1 Zootermopsis nevadensis
CGACATTTGAACCCGGGGCATTCCGAATATGACATCCTACGATGCAATCATATTTCATGGCGCCGCAACAGATGATTAGTTTATTTTATGGAGAATGAAATATGACAGTCAATATTGGCATTCTAGTTAATAACGACGTATGAGCCTGTCGTAGATACTGACGTTTCGGAGTGAACATACTGCTTCCACCTTTAGGGCTAAAATGGAGAGAGTTTCATTTCCTAAAATATTGGTATGTACTCCCAAGTCCACATGGCACAAGACCAACATCCCAACATCGACTCTTCAAAACCCTGAGAACCTGAAATACGAAATCTGACAGCGCAATTACATTAGGGGATTCGGAAAGGACGTGTCGTCGGTGGCGGTGGTTACTGCTGTCGATTCTGAGGTTTGCTGACTGTCTCAGAACTTGTGTGGACTGTAAAGAGCCTTAGTAAGGACAGTAGCACCGTGCCTGGTATTCTAACATGTTGCCTCCGAGCTCATACTCTGTGCCGCTTTGACAATTTCCTCCGTGTACAAATACTCGATGCACTGCAGAAAGACTTCTAGGCTTTACGAACGAGGAAAACGTCCCATTAGCTGTTGGACGATTCATTTAATCCTTCTAGATGTGGTGGCTGAAGAAAAAGATGTCAGAAGTCCTGCAGCTCCTGTTTTTCAATATGACGCCGGTCTGTGAGAACAGGACTCGGCGTACAGTATGCAAGTTGGAGCTATCATCCTGCATCGTGCGAGGGAATGGCCCTGAGTCACTCACTCACTCACTCACTCACTTGCTGCTGTGGTGGTGGCAACAGCCACCATTAGTAAAATAACCATGGGACTGACACACTGCCTAATCCAATCTCGTGCTTTTTCAGTCCCTAGGCTTTGTACAAGTCACTTGACCAGGTAATTTCTACATATACATCGCAGTGGCTCAGTCTACTGATTTTGGTTTCTTACTGGAGGTTGTATGAGCAGTAAGGCACATCTGCGTGAGCAAAGATGGCGTCACAACAGTTTTATGAGATGTGCTTTATTCCTCGCTTGAGCTAATAGAAGACACGTTTAAATTGGCGCAAATCTCTTTGAAAACAATGAGCTTACGTAGCAAGTCTGTTATATTTATTATTGTTATCGTCTAACGGCATGGTTTTAACAATATTATTTTTACCTATAAGCTGTTAAAACTTTTATGAAGGAATGTCATATTAGTCATTAATACGTGTAATTGAGTCATATTATTGTCATTTAGGAAATCTGACTAACGTTTTCCTTTGGTTTGACATGGAAAGACAGTCATTTAAAAAGATTGCTGCCAATGGGCACTGTCTGTTCCGGAGTTTTGGTATATTGCTTTCAACTAACCGAGTCAGCTCGAGAGAATTAAGGGTATTTGTGATAATTCCAACATATTTAATTAAATATTGTGATGTACTGATTAAGCAGAGCTCAGCCAGTTAATAATATGATACTACTCCTTATTCTGAACACACTAATACAGTTAATGAACAAATCCGATTAACCAAACTTTGAAGGTTGAGTAAATAATAACCATCGCAAAATTCAGTGGCCATTTCTCACCCAAGTCTCTCCTGATTCTCTACTAGGTGGCAGACAAATCATGATTGAGTAGAAATTGTGCAGAGGCAGTGGGCTTGTCACTCACCGCTCACAGATGCACACTTCAAACACTAGGAAGCCTCCCACGTGGGAGGAGGCCAAAGCCCTAACTTGGGCTGCACTGCAATTAGATGGATGGAAATAATAACCATTGCGCTATAGTATAAAGTTGACAGAGGCTTTCATTACGGTCGCTAAACAATCGAGTCTAAGGGGAAACTCGAAAGTTACACAACTATTTCCACACGAAGAACACATTCAGGAGTTACCATCTTTAGGGCCTGAAAATCACCGTTTCAGTTCAAAACAGATATCACTCTGAAAAAATTAGCCGCAAAATTAATAGCTATTTGTAATGTCATTCAAACGAAAACGAAAATACGGTTCTTGTTAGAAGTCCGCGGGTGAAAGGCCTACACACAGAAGCTACTGCACTCTGAAGGTTTTAGGCACGTCTTTCAATGTTTAGATGCGGCAGTTCTTGAGACCACCCGTAAAACGACGTGATCGATTGTACGTCCTGCCCTTCAAGCCAGAGAGCGCTGCTAGTTTTCAGTCGCGAGCGAGGATGAGCGATGGGGCGGGGGGATCTGGATCAGGCTGATTGTCATCCACCGCCCACTACCATTCGAGGGGTTTTATACGCACTCGATTTCGATGAAGAGTTATAAACTTCTCGCCCGGAAAAAAAAATGTACGACTGACTCTAACTGGTGGTAGCACATTCTAAGGGACACCAAACCTGTTCGTGCCAGACCTGGCAACTTTACAAATTAACGGTTGGTTTCACTACACTATCAGTAGCTAAGACGTTGAATTACAAAATCCTTTATTAGTAATAAAATGGACAATATCTGCATAAAAGCGGTCGTGGCCTAATTTAAAACACACTCCAGGCATGCCACGAAGAACCTTACTCAGATTATTGCATCTCTGTGCTGACGGGGACCCCTCGAACCATTCGGCCGCAATGTTCGATTTAAAACATATTTTTATAATGGACTACTCGTATATGAACTAGCGTAGATGAATGAAACTTCTTTTTTTGCGTTGAACAACAACACAAGTGCGAAATATGAGTTTTACACGGTGGTGACGATGTTGGTGATATTCATTTTGGTAGACTGCCAGAATCCAAAAGAACATAACCAATAATAGAATTTATTGGAGTTTTAATTTTACAAATCGCACTGAAAGTACTAAAGTTCTTAAAAACACAATCTAATATGAGAATCGAATTTGACAAACATTGGATTTTTTGTCGTAGATATTGTACGGCCGATTCCGAGGACGATACATGTAAATTAGTAAGTAAGCTAGTGGGTGGGCCAATTAGTGACTAGTCTGTTAGGTTACTGAGTCTCTTTCCGGGCAGGTGAACACACGAAGCAATTAATATAATTTTTCTGCGCGGGTAATAACACGCGTGAGTGGGTAAGTGTGCCGAATCAGTGCGTGCGTGAATGGCTAATATGGCGGATGGGTTATGTAACTGAGTAAGTGGAGAAGTGAAAGGGTGAACCAGTGAATATGTGGGCAAGTGAATGGGTTGGTAGATAAGCCAATGGGGAAATAAATGGGCCAGCTAATGAGCGAATGGTTGAATTAGCGAGTGAATGAATGACTAAACTAGTTCGATGTAGATTTAAAGACTAGTTAAATAGTAAATAAATGTAATTTTTATTTGTTGATGCAGTTGCAAGGTTATTCAGAGAAAAACATTACATAGCTATGCCACCTTTTGTACACAACAAAAACTCTGTTGTGTTACGCCACTTAGAAATTACTATATTTTTGTTTAGGGGTTCCGTAAATTCAAGGTATTTCGGGGTCGAAAGTTTTAAAATAACTGTTCTGATCAACCAATAAACATGGTAATTTACCTAACAAAGGACAACATTTAAAATAAGAAACTCAAACAAACAATGTTCTGAATGCCTGGCAAAGACCAATGCTGCTTCTGTGATATTTTCTGACTGGGCATGTGGACGGAGGAAATCACAGGCGAACAGACAACAAGCATTGAGCAACAGGAATTTAGGGCCGGGACAAACCACACTGAGAAGCTCATGCCATTCCACGCCAACACGCGAGCGGAATTCTCGACAATAGATCGACATATTCCGAATGCTCCTGCATGGCATGCACAAGGTATTTAAAAAAAACTACTCCTCTGTGGAGGAGTGAAAGGCTGGCATATCTTAATCAGAAATTCTGTTCTTTCTACAACAGCAATTTGGATCTCAGAGAGGATTATTGGCAATCTCTAAAATGCGGAATTTCCCATGTAGTCCCCCAAAAGTTTCATTAGTTATCGTGCCCTGTGTGGTATCTGAAAAAGTCAGGATGGCAGGCGTTCAAGCGGTGCAATACTGCTTCCTCGTCCTTCGGAACGGTCCGGAGACTTTCCGGTTGCGATGCGTGTCCCTGTGTTATTATTTACAATAAATAAATACATATCCGGAAAGAAAAAATAATGTACTGTAACATAATACCAGACATGTGTTTTTCGTTGTTTTCATGTACAGTTCTTGCAGAGTACTTTTCTTTAATTCACTTCGGATATTCCATATTGGTATTTCAATGGAATATAATTTAATGTGATGAAAAGTGACCCATTCGACAACATATACCGCGTGCTGTAAAGCGTGTACGGTCTTGTATCTGTTAATTAGTGGGACCGGGGCCCTGGTTTCGAATCCCACTCGACGCATGGATTTAGAATTTCTTTTTTTCGCGTTGTTCTTTCCGTTGCAGGTAGAGGCTTTGTAACGGACCAATCGCCGACCAAGGAGTCCTACCAAAAATATCTAAAATAATTCAAAATTTTATACATTAATTCTGATCTGGAACGCCTCACAAATCCTAATCCGTAAAAAGTGGAGAAGAATAAAACCGACCCATAAGTTCAGAGATGAGATAACGAAAAACACTAACTTTTTAACGAGAAATAGTGCAATAAGCGCGTCTTTATTGCATGGATAAACTTCCATGACGCTGTATTTTTGTCTATTCCTGACATAGCAATGTTAAACAGATAAATAGATTTCGAACTGACCAGATAAGGCTGAAGCTGTGAATGAAATGATAGAAGTTCAAATAACCTGAATATATAAACACGCAGTGTGACAGCCAGTTTTATTCCGACATGCTGGCAGCACTGCTATGTAATGGGTGCATGGTATTAAACAGTATGGATGTGGTCACTGCACATGCATTCAGCTAAATCCTCATGAACCTGACATTACCTGGTAGCCGAGAGCTAGAATTACGGTCGGGCCTTCGTGCTGGATGTTGGTTTTAATGTTAAACACACACGCACACAGACTGAAAGTTAGGGTACACATTTCAGTGGCCTAATACATCCGCTTTTACTCTTTGAATAATATCTTGCACTGTATACATTTCCTGGGGATTATTATGAAAACAAATTATGTAAAACCATGCAGCTACATCCCACGGTTATGTAACGAACCTTGTTTGTCCTATGCGATTATACGTTTCTGTTCCGTGTCCACAGTTTAAATTGCATTTTCCGTGAATTAAGAATACGCACATCAAAATTGTTACAGGACACACCTGAGCACAGATCACTGAAAGTAGAAGCTATAAAAAAGAAAGAAAAAACAAACGAAGCAATAGATGTTAGAGTATTAAGACGAAACATTGTCAAAAAATTGTTCCCTCTTCTTCATCGTTATGAAAAATTTTAATAAAATATCTAAAAAATATATAGTTACTTTAGCTGCAGCTGTACCTTTTTTTAAAGTATGGTTGTCTAGATAACATTTATTTTATTGCGTACGTATTATTTCATAAACAAATGCATTTCATATGTATATTTCGTTTTTGTTAGGAAGCAATCAACAACCCAGATTTTTTTTTGTACTAGACGTCAACACCATCTGTCTACTTTAATTGGAAACTAAGAAATGTTGCCCGGAATTTAATTGGATTTCCGCAGTCCCAATAGAATCTTGCGCGGTGGAGATACAATAACGAGTTACACTGAGCGTTTTAATTGGTGGAATAAACAAGAGTGACCAATTCCGCGCGTCTCCCTCCGTCCGTTCCCGCGCGTAGCGGAATAATCATTAGAGGATGCTCCACTGCAATGGCCGTTTAAAATAGAACAAAAAAAGCGTCCTTTAATCCGAGTTCCGTTTGCTGACTACCTCGTGTTGCTCCACTTGTGAACCAAGCTTCTCTACGCTGGGTTCACCATGTGGTGAGTACAAGGAATTTCACTTAACAATAAAACGACGATGGAGCGATTACAACCAGACGAGCAACAATACTGCATACTTAAAGTTTTGTTTTCGCATGGTTTGATTTCATTTTTCATTTCAAAAGTACTGATCTTAAACAGATATGTTCACTAAACTATCGTTCGCCTTCCCCTCTCTTTCTGAAGTAAAACTGACACGTGTCGATGTTGATAACGTCATCGTTTCAAAACATACTGGCGGGGGGTTTATTCTTCAATGTGTACTGTATAATTCCGCATATACACTGACATTTATAAAGCAAGTTTTAGCAATTTTTTATAAAAATAAATTAAGATATTAAAACCATTATTACTAAAATTGTATAATATTTCTTGGACTGAGTGACTACAAAACCAGCAATCTTTCAGCTCAGGATGCAATCGCTTGCTAAAATAAATAGATCCGGTTATTTGCGCATTTCCAGATTATTAATGATAGGCAGTATCAAGGCAGCGGCTTGAACAATCCAGGAAGTCGTAATAGGGACGCAACCTCCAATCTGATTCAAACCGAAACTTCCAGTAACTTCTGGAGTGCAGGAAGCAAATGGGATGCGACATAATTTCTCAACACTCGTGACTGCCCCTGCATACGACGCCATCCACCGAGTCCAACTTCCTTCACTTTCGACTCACTTAGCTGATACTGGATGTGTACGTACTGCCGTGGCTCTTTGAAAACTCCTAAACTGTGCACTGAACTTCATAAGGGATTACCAAGCAGGCTAGCTCAAGCGGCAAGGCGTGTGTTCCAGAGGCACCTACTTCGAATTTCAGAAGCAGCTCAGTCTACAGCAGCTGCGGATTTCCGTACTCTTTCTTAAGTCCACCAAGTGGACAGTAGCATTTTTAATACTCAAGAGTACTTTATTAATTAACCCACGATCATTTACAAGATATATCAGAAGTTATTCCACTGTTGACTGCAGATACATCAAGATTTGGGTTCATTTGAATTTCAAAGCGCTCAATTACTGACCTCCCTGAGGGCGGCTATTACTCGGGTAATGTACAAGGCAATCGGTGTCATTCTAGCGTCACTGCCAAGATAGAGACGCAGTAACAGAGTTACCGAAGGTACCTTCAGAGTTTCGTAAAACTGTAAGTTGTGTGGGTCCGTCTATATGAATATACATCAACCACGCAGTGAATGGATGAATTGATTAGATGTTAAAAACAACTACTTATAAAGTAACGCATAGACAAACCACCAAAGTAAGTGATCGAACTCTTTCCTTGTCTAGTTTAATTCTATTAACATTATACAAATCTCTTTCTCTAATTGGCCTATAAATTTTCATTTTATCCTCCAGTCTCTAACTGGGTCTTCGATGGGATACTCCTGCAAAATATGTACCTACGTATTCTTTTCTACTATGCTTTTATATTATCCGTACTATGGAAAATTTATTACACAGTGATTCAAAATTTATGTTCGTTCTGAATGTGATTTAATGCCACTTGGGAAAATTTCAACCTAGTTCAGGCCATACAAAATACGTCAGGTGCGGGCATATTTTAGGTAGTGAACGTAATTTTGTCATTATGCAAATGCCACATAAACAGTGACAAGCTGTAATGTTTGAATTGGGTCTCGTAACTGAATAACAAAATAAATCTTCTTCTGCAGTTTATGAAATATCTCAAAACACATATTGAAGGTAATACTAAAGTAAAGTAAACAACTAATCGCCTGAAATTTAATCGGTAACATTCTACAATAATCCAAAATTCGAGCTGTCCTGTTCTCTTAGAATATGATAAAACGAAAGTTCATCACCGTCACCACAAAATCCTATCACTGGAGCCTACATTATGTTATTCAAAATCCTTTCATAAACTCTATTTGTAATGTAAACCTCCTGTGTACATCTCGGCTCCGAATTATCTCCTTTAATTAAATTCTCCAGTCAGACTTTCGATCTCCATTTTTTCTTGCTCGTACGCACTGAATCACCCTCCTCGATTTGATCACATTCTTCAACTTCAGATACAGATCTGAAATGAAGTGTCCTTAGCGCCTGACAACTGTACATCTCCATGGAGGAATCTAAGGAGTGAGGTTAAAAATCTGTACATTCCCAACTTCGGTGCTAGGGGGAAGTGAATGGCGAGTTTAATGTCCCGGCTTCCTGTGTTTCCATGGGAAAATAAAACGACAGTATCCACTGGACACAAACATAAGAGGGTCCTTATTCGTGACAAAGGAAACGAAAAAAGAGCCTGAGACTGCCGATAATCAAATTCCAGTCATTTAGTTACTAACTGAGCTACCTCCACCTATCTACTATACATATAAAACTTTTATAAATGCGTATGAAGCTCAGTGACAGGTAACAAATTAAAAAAAGTTAATTTTCAACCTGTGAGTATTCGAAATTTACTCAACAAAGCGATATGTACACAATTTTCAGATGACGGGGCACTTTGCCACAACACAGAGAACGGATCTTATTGCGTCATAATCCCACCCCTTGCCCGCCAATATAGTTACCACCATCGCAAATCGATTTATCACCGGTGCTTCCAATAACCAAAAAACTCATGCACGCAGCTAACTTCACCAACGGTGCTGCACTTCGAATCCAGAGTGTATTTCCGGTAGAACGAGGAGGGTTTCCTGGACCCGAGCCAAAGTTACGGTGCAGTTTTCACGTGTCCCCCCTTCCCCAACCCACTTGAGAGTTAAAACGGATTCATAGCCAGGATTAAATCCTTTAAGTTCATTTTTTTCAGTTTCTGCTATGAATTTCTCTGTTACAGTACTGACTACATTACCACAGAATCATGCTACTAGTGAAAAACTTAGATATCGCGGTTTGATGCCAATCGTATGGAGAACATAATGGTATATAAACATGTAAGGCTGTCTGAAACGTAAAGGCCAGTCTGTTTACGGTGGAAATTTATCCCAGTACTAAGAACAAACATTAAACATATTTGCAGCAACGTAGCGTACTTGTCTACTTTTCCAATGGTCCCGGTTTCGACACCGACCTTTCTCACAAGCATTGCTGAAAAAGTGTCAGTTTAGTGAAAAGTAATCACCCAAAACGTCGTTTGCCTACATATATTTCAGACTATGGATAATGTCCATCATAGTGTTCCTGTAAGACAAAAGGTACTATTATTCGTTGTGAAAAACACCTAAAAGTGTTCTATAATCTTTTATTCAGATTTCCATCCAAGTAACACACTTCTCTGCCTTTAGAATATAAAGTTCACATAGATTGAATACGATGATACCAAGTTTGTTTATTTATACCAACAATGTAGAAAATTCATTACAGAAGTGAATAATCAAATTTTTATGAATTGTTGTGCGAATTCAGCTTTTATCTGAAGTAATGCTTGTTTTTCTAACGTACAGAACAGGCTAATGAGTTGTTAACGAGGAAAAAATGAAGTAGTCTGTAACGGATGAATAAAGTCAATTTGAAAGTTTGTATAAGCTCCTAAACTTATTCTGAAAAACCGAATGGCTACAAAACAATTGACGGTAAAGAATCAAAAGTTCGAACAAACTTCAGACGTATCCGCTTAATGATTAAAGTTCTGCTCATAATGAACTCTCGTTTCCGTCACAGAAAAGTCTCAGTTCTAGTGAAAAAAGGAAAAATATTTCGATAGAAAGTCTATTGAACATAGGGAATGCGTTGCGGATATTCATTATCTGAAGAGAAGAGCTAACTTCGAGTCATCCAACAATGAACGAAGTAACAATACCGAGATGTCTGATACGTAATGTGACGTTTCAATCAATACAGTGGTAGTACTGGGTCCGATTATTTCACTTTGAAAATTTATGACAAGAGAAAAGAAATATGAAGCCTAATCAAGTACAATTCCATTAGCTGTAAATATTCAAAATAAATGCCAACAATTTTTTTAGCAAACGTACCACCAGAAAACAATCCACCTACAAGAATTAGCGTGATAGTCCATGCAAATGGAACTTATTGGTTCAAAATCAAAGCCCGCACTAAATTAACTGTCGATGATAAAATTCTCTCCCGTCACATGAAAAGATATCAGACACAAACAAAAATTAAAAACATGTGAAGAGTTTAGAACATTACAAAGGTGCCTCTACGTAAATAAATTTGGTTTTCAAAATTTTTATATGATACCAGAATTTTCCGTAGAAATTACACAAGTTACGATAAAGTAAGAGATTCCATCACCTAAGAGACCGGACGTCTAATATCACACTTCACTGTCTATTTCACGTTTTCCTAAGTCTTCCAGTTCAGTAAAAGACTTTAAACTTGACAATGAAGTAAAATACACAGCGAAGATTACTGTATTCTAGAATGTTGTACAGAGACGCCTGGTAGACAATGGCCGACGTTTAAGAAGAGATTATCACTCTGAGGGTGGTGATGTTGCAAGTAGTAAGCTTATCTGAAACATCTGTAAATATTTATCAGACGACACCATTCAAAATCCCAGAAGACAGCCATTTTCATACTCACAGTTAGAACCTTAAATCTGACAGTACGTAATCCTCAATATAAGGAAATTACGCAAATCGAAAGAAGCTATAAATAAGGAAACGACGAAACACTATGAGGGGAGAATGACAGAGGAACTGGGAAGACAAAAAGGAAACAGAAGAGAACAAAGAAAAGAAAGAAATAGGGGAAAGACAGAGCAAAATATCTAAAAGAACGAAGCAAATAAGACAATAATGCCACCAAGATGACGCCAAGCATTTATCAGTGCCTCATCAGGCAAACACCGAACTTGCCATTAGCTTCTCCACTGAGTGCATTCCGCACAGGAAATATTGTGGGTTTTCTGACAACCCACTGTGACATGTCATGAATTTACATAAAGGGGAAAAATGGACGGGCAATTCAAACAGTTTGATTTATACTGCGATCTACAATGCTGATGACGCACTGCATACGTAGCCGTAAGAGACAAAAGCATGTTGCTATTGGCAACCCTCCAGCCTCGGCAGATAAGCCTGTTTTGTTTGTGGTTCCATTTCCGAGGATTAAAGCTGCTTCCCGAACTTGCTCCTCTTGTGCAATCGTTAAATTAAAGAATCCTGTTAGACTAATTCTTAACGATGGAATGTTCCGTCGCAGTTACAGATTTTTTAATACTATTTTGCAAAGTTCATTGTCCTTGATGTTTATGTGTTGCAGATACAAATCAATTATTCCGAAGCTTATCGTGCTACACACACCAAACTACACAACATGTCAAATTCGTTTTCCTTTTACGCCACTAAATAGTCATATCGAAAAATGTTCAAATAAAAGTTGATATTAATGTGGGCTGTACTACTTAAGGTACATGAAATTCGATTTTAGCTACACGTATAAGTTAAAGATATCGCGATCTGTCAATTTCGCTTTCATTTGTTTCCTTCCATTCAATCGACAAGAACCTTGATTCAGAGTTCTCCTTTCTCAAGCGGCAACTTCTCCGACTGCACTCCTATGCTTGTAGTCGAAACACAAACAACCAGGCGTTGGCCAGTGCTGGATGATTACGTTCTTCACCAGCTGCTATAGTACTTAGGACGACGTCATAATCTTTCTAGGATTTCCGTTCCTACGAAAAGGAGGATGGGAGATTAAACATGTCCACCTCTAACTGCTCTGGCGATGATATCATCACCATTACCACAAAACCCGTCTCAAAATGCTATTCTGGACCAGTTTAAAGCCATGCAATAATTCTCTAAAATTCACGTAGAGTTTAGAAGTAAAAGCACTCAGGTGCTATCGCATATAAACGTTCATTAGATGCTGTATTCTGCATAGTACGGATGAAAGACTCGAGACATTCCATAGCGAATGTCCGAAGACTTTCGGATGGATGCGTTTCCTGTTATTCACAGGACACTACTGCCTAAAGAAGTAACTGTAATGCAGATATATGTTTATATTGAGTAAGAACATAACTTATTTAAAAACGATTTGTTGCTACGATAGATATGGCATGGTCGGTGAAGAAATAATGATTCGACTGGAAATTTTTCCATTAAAAACAGTAAATACATAAGGCTAATAAATCCAGTTTGGCAAATTCTGTTATTTAATCGCAGGATCTCAGTAAAACGTGAAGAGTCTGACTACAAGCGACGAAACTACTTAAGCTACTGCACAAATGCAAAACAACAAACACAGGGTATAGTAAGAATTCTCATTAAGATTTGTTCTGAGCGTCAGTGGAATTCGTTCGTGGTTTAAGACGCAAGTTTGAATCCGTTTGTCCCTTCTTGCGCCTGTGTAAGAAAAAAAAACATATTGGTTACCCGTCAACTAAAACTCCACAGGCGAAAACTTGCAAACGACGAGAAAAGAGGATAATGAAAATTCCGTTCTATGAGTAATTATGAAACTTTGCGTAGAGTATGGTTTTTTAAAAGGCTCCAGTGTAAATCTAAAACAAAAGGCTTTATAGTTAATAATGGGCATACAAGGGAATATAAAGAGCCTTAGAGGGAAAAATTGTGTATTTAGTTTTATTAGAAAAGGGCGAGTAAAATTTCTGATAGGCGATTGTTAGGCTTATTCACACCCCTTAGAAAATTGGGGAACCGGATATAACCATACGAATGCAAAAGAGACAAGCAAATTACGAAATTAGTCGGGATCATTGTACGTGTTATAAATTTCCTTCGGGAATTCGCGGAACGTTTTTTAGGATAAGCATTCTGCCTTCAGTCCTGAGAGGAATAAAACTACTCCGAGGTTCACGTATAAAATCATCGCTACCAAACCAAAAATGGCTCCAGAACGTAAATACCTTAAGCCAAAACAAGACTGGATTGTGCGATTGATCACTATGATATGAAATCGTACTGGCAAGTGGAAGAGTAGCTCAGTACGTTCTTAAACTCCTGTATAGATGGAGAAGAGTGGTCCGATTCATGCACAATCCAGCCACATTAACACAAGACGAAGAGCTCCAGGTGCCCTTAGCACAGTCAAGTGGACGACCCCAAAGACGGTTCTGACGCAGTGGCGAAGATAAGATTCACAGCTCTTGCACGAAATCGAGCCCCAATGGAAGTCCATTCTCTGACTTTGGCGAAAGCATAAGAAGAAAGCCTTTATGCTGTTACACGGCCAGTGGACAGAAGTTCAGGAAACAAGTATTTATTGGGCAGAAACTGAAGCCAGTGAGTCAATGACTGTAATTCGCTGTCACTAATTGCTAATTCTGAGGATGTTATTAGTGGGGCAAAATTTGATTTCCTTTTTGGAAGCACTGAGGCACGGGTTTAGTGCGAACAAAGACTGATGCCATCACGGCTGCTGATCAAAACACTGCCCAGGTATAAAGAGACGCGCTCAAACGGGCTCGCTATTCATGTCGCCGGCCGTTGTCATGCTGATGACAAGCGTAACAAAAGAGCGCACGTCTTCAAACAGCGACTCATGTGAAGATAGAGGATATACGGATTTGCTGCGAGGTCAACGGAAACGGTTGTCCACGGAAACAAAAAGTCAGTCCTTTGTTGTAATAACGCATTTTACTTGAACAAATTCTGACATATCTATCCGTCCGTGTTTATGTCTGCTGAGGCAGAGTGAAACTTATGTCAAACATGTACCTAAATCTCTTTATGAAGTTCCCAGACTTTTGTGTTACATCGCAGAAGAGGAATCTTAACTTGAAGAACACTATGAAATGTCTTATAGAGAAAGCGAAACATGTTTCAGTGAAAACTGGAGACGTTGAAGAGTCAAGTCTCAACCAATGCAGGTTTTCTATCTAAACACCCTTTTAGAAACATAAAACATTTCAGATATACGTTTAGTGGAACTTTTGAAGGAGAAGATGATGAGATTTGGCTCTTTTATTAAATTTTTTTATCAAGAAAATTCTCTCTAGGGTCACTGAAGAAGTCCACGTAAATCAGTTCAATAGCTGTACAACGACTTAAAAAATGTAAACTCCAATCGCTTTTTGAACTGTGATGAATGTTATGTTATAAAAGTATAATCACGAAAGAAATTCAAATAAACAACATTCTAAATACCTGTAATATGCAATAATAAGGAACTGAAAAGAACTGAAACTCTCTATACTGCATAGGGACCAGCTGAGAAGGGCGTGTCTTTACTATAAAGCAGCTATGTCAACCTTAATGGCTATTAAGGGCCATTTGAAAAAAACATGCGAATGTTCCGAAATCCATCACATGGTTGGGAAAAACATAACCGCATGATTTTACTAGTCCCATACTTAAGCTTAGGGCATACATTTTTCTTAACCTCTTTTCCCACAAGCAGTCGCAAATATGAATTTCATTTAAGCAAATTATCACTTCATGTAATTGAAATATAGGACAGCTGTAGACTAATAGCTATTTGCAATGCATTTCAAACTAAATATAATAAAGAATAGGAGCTATACTTCCACTCCTCCCAAACGACCTACATGGCGTGTAGCGGGGCGGCTTTACGTTACCTACGTATATTAAAACTGGGACATTTCCGGCCGCACATCGCGCATAATTGCAGAACCGAGTACAGCAGCGAGTTTGACATGTCTGCTACACAGTATAAACTGTAAAGAAGAACGCTGGCATATGCTGTCGCCGCTTTGAGCAGGTGCTTAGGTGAAATGGGATCGTCGTCATAAGAAGTGAACTCCGTTCACAGTATCGGGCAAACCCTTTGTTGGTCCGCTTAGGCAACCGGGCATCAGGCGTAATCGGGGTAATTAGATTGGTTTAATGAGTTGCGCGGTCGACAAAGCCTTCGACTTTTTGAAAGTGAGATGTGGTCAATGGAAGGTTTTCAACGGACAGGCGCCAAAGAGGGAATTTTACTGTTTCTGACCGACTGTCACAGAGTGAATCAGCAAGAGACGTCTAAGGACAAGATAAAAGTAACTACATAGGGTACGATCTTCCTTAAATATTTAATAATTATTCAGCTGTTCAAGAAGTTTAAATTCAAGAAAGGTTGCTATGAGATGTGTCGCTTGTTTTTAAGACACATATTCACAATGAATTCTTCTAAGAATCGTTTTAATTTAATGCTCTCAGAAAACAAACACATGTACGTGTGTCATTATTTACTTGCCAACAATGTGAATTTTCCAAACATATTCCTTTCGACTTACCTCAACCCTTAAAAGCATGAGCTACTTTTAATGCGTTCTTGTGTTATTGTATGTTATCCATGATAAATTAGTCGTACATATCCTTACATTACTGAAACGTCACAAACGTTTTAACAAAAATACAGACGAAGTATTTATTTGTTCACTGACATTGCTACAGGACATAAGAATTAGCAGCAGGGTAGCTGGAGATCGTCAGCCATATTTTTCGTTCCTAAAATGAAAATCGCTAAAATTAGTTTAAATTATATAATTCTCTCAGAGGTTAAAGAAAGCTAAACATGTAATTTCAGTAATTTCAGTCATCCGAGAATTTCACACAACACGCATAATATCCATAGAAATTTATTGATTCCATCAAATCTTCAACGAAGCAGCCAATATCGAAAACAAAAGAACAAACAATTTACAGATAATATGGTCAAAGGGACCTAATTTAAACGCTATTTTAAAAGCATTACAATTGACAGCAAAAGAGGAGAATTCATGAATGGTCGAAGCGAACGCAAACAGTGCCCATTAGCTTGATTGGCAGTTGTTTTATTGCTTTGTAGATTCCATTTCAATTTGCTAGATGCATCCTTTTCAGTATTATGATAATCCTTCATAGCCAGTGCTAGCTTTGAAGAATTAATTCCAACATTTTACAAAAGTCAAGATCTAACACAGCTGACAACAGCGCCGCACGTCGTGGCCAAATGAATAGCACTCGTTTCGTAATCCGGAGATCCCGAGTTCGAATATCATCTCAGAGATCGGCTATCTTCAGTGATACTTTACTAAGTGTCTTCAGTGCCTCAAGGCAAATGCCACCACTGCATTTTAAATTCGGTAAGGTCGCTTATTTACAAACATGTTCCACATTATTGTTACTCACAACTTATCTTAATGGAATTAATTTAACATCGGCTACTGACAGCGTCTCCAAATGAAGAAACAGGTAAATCAACGGCGATAGACTGCCGTGTACACCTCATACTCTTACAAATCCTATCAGCAATGCCTGTACTATTGTTCCCATACTTGTTTTGTGTTCGGGAGGAAGAAGTTTTAAAATGTGAACAAAAAATTGGCTGTATTAATTTAGGTTTTCCATAAAACATTCAGAAAATTACTGACTATTTCCTCAATCAATTAACCACCGACTTCCATAATTTATTCCGCATAATTTATAAATATGTTGTTGTTTGTTGTGTCTTATTGTTTTTGTTGTGTCTTATTGTTTTTGTTGTGTCTTATGTTTTTGTTGTGTCTTATTGTTTGTTCTGTCTCATTGTTTTGTTGTGTATCATTGTTTTGTGTCTTATTGTAGGACCACTGCCACCGGGTAAAAACCCATTTGCAGTTAATAATAAATAATAATACATCCGATATGAAAGAACCTTACATGATGAAACAGCATACTTAAACCATTCATAAAACCAGCAATCTGTACGGATACTTTGTTGTGGTTTGGTCCTGTCCTGTTCGAATTCCAGCGAAAACAATAAACAATCTTAAAACAGACCAATACAGCTTCGTCCAACGTCATTCCTAACGCAAAGTTCATAATAACGTTATTCTGCGTAATAGATAAAGCGTCATAAAATAAGTAAACAGAACATTGATACTAGTTTACTAATATTTTACCTCACTGCATCAACAGTATAGGTCAGCAACTGCAAGGGAGACAATCTTACTTTAATGAAAAGAAGTCATAGCCAAAATGCAACGCCGTGGTTGGCAAGTACGCCAAGAAGTCTAGGAATGTTTTGTCAATGAACTGATCCGTATGAATTCCAGTGCCTGTTCTTTCTAGAATATCAATAAATGCCACGTTCTGCTGCTGGCGATAGAGCATTGTAACTCCATTAGCGGCAACTGTATTATTTCTAATTCCTACGGAACAAAATTTCCTTCTAGGTACTTTGGCGATTAATATTTAGATTCCTGCGCCATGAAATTTTCTTTTCGACTTCTACTAAGAAATGGATTGTCATACATAATTATGAGGTTTAGCAAAATACGGTAAGCAGCCTTGCAGAAAGTCTGTAATTATTAGGTTTAACGCAGAGGTACAGCAGTGAAATAAATGCCAAGTTTATGACTTAATGGTAGACTATAAGTGTACTTATTCAATTCATGTCTCGGCAGAGTAAGTCCACGTTTCCTCGCAGAGGGAAGTGTCCTCTTTTCAGTAAATTACAGACCTACGAATTTGAACAGACTATTGTTTATAGAAGCTCCGATAGTATGAACACCGTAGTACAGATAAGAATAGAATTTTTATTAGCGTGGAAAGAGTAGCATACTCGCTTCAGTGAACGCTCTTAAGTAGACCATCTGTTCAGCTTAAATGAAAATAAATCATTTTGAACAATATATCCTGCCTATGTGATCACTTAAACTGGCTTTCGGAAGATATACTCCACCAAATTTGGACGCCTCAGTATGATTAATGATTCACGTCAACATTCCTGCATAGCGAACGCTGTTGAAGAAAGGGCTTTGGAGCCAAGTTTCGGAAATAAAGGGTTGAATTTAAAAGCTCTCTCACATCATATACAACATCTGATAACTTATGAATTACACGGGTTAAATAAATTTCACAGGAAAGTGTTCTACTTAATTTTTATCACATACATTTTGAAGCGATTGATCCATCAATTTGTCCTATACAGTTTAGATTTCTATTTTATTTCGGTGTTGTGAAGATTTAACCAAATGTTCTTGCTGATTATATATTGACCAAAATATTCTGATCGACGATTCTCCAATTTATCGAATTCACCTTGTAATATGTCTTCCGGCTGTCTTTCCTGACAAATGTTTTGTCTGAGATCGTTGATGGTGCAAGACTTGTTCGCGTACGTCCTTCAGAAGGCACTACGGGAAAAAATCTAGCGCCATTAAATACGGGGTCCCTGTCTTTTGAGATAGCCCGATCTCAAAAAGAAAATTTGGACATCGCGTCCAGTTGCGCGAGTATTTCGAGGGCGACCACTTTCATTCAGCAGCTTATATGACGTTTCGGGACCAAAAACATTTAACCAACATAAGCGAACACACAGTGACAGTTTGGGGTATCTATCGGCAGGATCACTCTAAATTTGCATCCCACAAAAGCTCCCTCCTAATTCATACTACAATAAAATATTAACCTAGCATGTACAAGTCGCCTATAACTGTTCAAACACAATTTTGCAATTTCTTATTCCCTATTATCTTCTAGCTCAGTGAATCATAAATACTATGGGGTTCTTTTTAATAAAAATGGCTCGCATTTCCCATGATATATACAAAGTTCCATCAAAGTTACAAGTTTTTCGGAGCAATATCTTACATAAATATCGCGCTGTGACCAGTAATTGTGGTATTATAAGGGAACGTATACAAAAACAAACAATATTATAATTTCTAAACCGTGTAGCTGCAGTTGACTGTCAAAAGTTAATCAACTACCTCTTAAGACACCTATCTTATCAACATATAACTTGTACCGACAGCGGTGATTCGATCTGTAGAAGATCACTATCAATGTGCTTCGTAAGTGGATAACAATATTGTCACGACCTTAAATATCTAACTAAAACAAACTTACAAGAAATTGTTTATTCCCTGAGACAGGTAATTTCACTCACCGAGAACAAGTAAGCTGCCCAGTACTGCCAACCAAAGCTGAAATGACGTCATCGATACGCCGTCCCTGAAACACAATTCTTTTATTAAAATTGAGCATTTGTATTCAGTAACAGGCAGTTTCCCGAAGTCCCAAAGTATAATCATAGCACAATCTGCATTCTTTCACACACACACACACACAGTAGGTATGATCAACATTCTCAGTTATTAGTCAATTTCCACAGGTACTCCACATTCTGCCCGTCTGGTTTACACAAACGGAAAATGGGTTTAGGTTAATTACTGTCGAGCGCGAGAAAGAAAACAATTTTAGATTTCATACAGAGCAAAGTGAAGATTAAATAATTATCATAACGTACACCTGTAACAGTGGTTAAGTATTTTGATGGGCTGTTGTACGTAATAATGTCAGTAAACCAATGTCAATAAAAAAATCTGGCAGTGGTGGTTATCTGTTATAAAGACACAGTAACATATCACCGAACTCCATAGAACAGAATATTTATAATCGCTGAAATATTCACTTCTTCGCATTTTGGCTTGAGAGATAAATAAGCTCTCTTTAACACTGAAACATCCACCCACGAAAGTCATGGCCAAATCAGAATAACAGTGAAAAAATAATAAGTTGAAATATACTTCGCCATCGTAAGCCAGAGCCCTTTTCTATAACAACTTGAAATTCAGAATTCCAGGAACCTGCAATACTGAGTGCGACAGCTGGGTACGTTAGAGCATTGTCTGCATAGAACAGACACGGAGTTATCGGCCGGCGATGTGGAGTGTGGGCTGTTGCTTGTAATTCTACCGTCCGTCCACCCATCCATGTTCCCGACAGTCAATTCATCCATCATCCATTCATTCGAAAGCCAGTCCGCCTATTCATTATTCCGTAAATCATTCATTCCTTCGTCCATCCATCTCGATTCATTTACCTATTCAGCCCCTTTTTATTTGTCCTCGAGATTTTTAAGAAGGATAATTCCTCGGCTACCTTATCGTTAACCTCAACTTCACGTGATGTATCTGCTTGTCACAAACGAGGCTGCGATGAGCGAGTTGGGCGTATAACAATTACATCTACCGCGGAGATTTCACACCATATTATATTGTCCTATGTTTATAGTTTTTAAATTTGAACTGTGGTCAGTGTGTTCACTATCGTGAATACCCACAACAGTCAGGTCGACTTGAAATTCATTAACTGACCGACCATCCACTCATCTGCTGATGTTTTCCTCGAATTCTGTTGCTTACTTAATGCAGATTAAATAAACACTACATCACATCCTAAAAATAATCTCAGTTTATATTGTGTATGCCCTTTCTTGTGAAACATAGTTCGCAAAATCATTTAATTTAGAAACAGTCATTAATATAGTATCAGTGAATGGAACACGACGTACTGTAATACAATTATGGAAGCTGCGTAGCAAGGTTGCTATGACACGAAGTTTTGTTCTGACTTGGTAATCCATTTTGTTGCTAAGCACCGGCCATATTAACGTCGTCGTCATATACTAACAGCTCTAATTATGGCGGTCGTCTCTGCACCCAAACTCGGTAATATGCGTAATGCACGTACCTTCCGCCCCAAAAGCAGCAAACCAGAAACAGGTGGCAGTTCGGTGCCTCGTTCCTTCTTCTCATTCAGGCCTAATAGAACGAGAAGTCATATCAGATTGAAGGGACAGTTCTCACTGATGTACCTGAACAAGGTTTCATTCTGTACAGATGTATGCCAAAAGTCTATTGGAAGCTGATACCATAAGCCTAACATTCAGTATAAAACAAAACAAAAAATTACGTTAAAATAAACTTTAACTCGTACAGATGGTTTTAAATCAGTAACTGAGAAAACCTGTAAAAGAAGACTGTTTTGTCATTCGTGAGGAAATATAAATTTAGAAATTGATCAATGGAAGAGCCGGCGTACAAGCTGGCTGCTGCAGCCCAGTCATTGCGGTACGCTGGCTCCATGATTCATCGCATGGAAAGCTTTCTCGCAGGAGCCAGGCCACTACGGACTGTCACGTCACTCATGTGTCACTTCCGGTCTACAGCGTCACACAGCATGGGAAGGATGTGTTCACCGGCGTGTGAGTTTACGCGACGTACGGGTTTTAGTTTGCAGCGATTTAAAATTGTTCTCCACGAGATCAAAATATGGGCGAACCAAGTGGCGAAAATGAAATTTATTCGAGGAGGGATTCAGCACACGCCCAGAGACCATCAAGGTAGTATGGATATTTTACGTGACAAAATACAATGAATTTAAACAAGTGCTTTAAGAAAACTGAACACAACATTCACAAAGAACGGGCAACTAACTAAACATTTCCTTCAATAATTCTGGCATTTCCCTTCCGTTTAACATAAAAGCGAACCCACAGGATCCAAACCATCAAGCTAAAGACGAAACGTGTCTCCTATTACGCACAAAGAGTTTTAAAAAAGTACACAGATCAAGTAAACAATTCGCGTGGAAGTTATGCACTGATATTACCTTTAGAATACCACTACGAATAGAAATGGAAGCCAATGCAAATAAGTTTGCCATACTTTCTAAGACCACTTCTGGGTGTCGATGAACGTCTACCGGACGAAAGCAGCTATCACTCTGACATGTATCAGCTGTAATTATATAGATATCCAGATAGGGAGTTAGGTCCATATTTGGCAAAATAGTAAAAGGACAAATTTATTTTAGAGGGCAACAAGTCAGTGTGAAATATTCGGTAAGGTCTGTCAGCTGTGTCAAGTTATTCAAAAGGATTAATCAATTTATACCAGATATTTCCATAACATTTTACAAAAATATGTTTACTTTCGTGGTTCTTTTCCCGTGTTCTGGTAAGTGACTGCCATCATTTGTCAGGACAATCACAGCTATTCATCGAAGGCAAAACGTTGTGAATAGTAAAAATACTTAAGGCAATGGACAATGTGCAATATGACAAAGGTGTAATTGAATCGATGGCTGTCAGAAACCTTTCAAGAATCAGAAATGACTAGGAACGTAGCAATTCCCTTACAAATGGCAGACTTTTTATTAAGTGCCTCATATTTTTAATTTAAAGTTCAGTGGCAACCGTGTGTACAATATTATTCAACAATATTTAACTCTGAATTTTTCCCGCTTTCTGCATACAGGACTTGCATGACTCCCAGAAAATACAGCTCGATTAAGTAAAAATTAAACAATTTATATTTGTAATGAAAAATGTTTGCTCTGCGAGAGAAACCAAATCTTCAAATATTTAGATGCGTCCCGGCTTTAACGTTGTAATGAATCTCTCAACTGTCTGTTGAGAAACTGACACCCCGAGAGAACTACTGAAGCTAACGGAAGAGGAATCTTAAATCTGGGGTACATTACCAAACAAAATGCCAATCAATAGAAGTGATCATGTTTCTATCTGTTTTCTCCAGCATCCAATAACCAATTAGTTTTTGATTCAATAATCATCTTTGTATATGGTACATGTCTGATATTTCTTCCACAAAAGAATATGGAAAACTAAATCAGTTAGTCTATATATAGTTGGGTCTACAAGTGTAACAGACACTCTGAAGATAAATTATACTGGAACCAGAACTTTTCTGATTCACTATTTCTTAAATTACAATTACTATGTGACGGAAATATTTTACGTTTCGGCTTAGAGGCTCGCTGCTTCTAACAGTTACAAGAAAGAAGGAAGAGAAAATTTATTTTCGTAAAGTCTGTCCTCTTGTCGTTATATGGGGGAATTAATCCACATCCTCAACTGCCTGCAAGCCATATCCCTCTCTACTTTTCTTGTCTTTCATAAGAGTCTAGGGTAGCCTGAATGTTACTGTAAAATTACCTCATGTCGTAAGATGCTATACTCCTTATTATGTGACAAACGTTTTGGTATTTCATATTACGTTAATATTTATCCGAACGAAGTTTGCGTAAAGGCTGTTACAGCAATCTTGCATTCACATTATCTAACATTCCTTGCTGCTCTGATCTGGAAGCACAGAATAATATATATTATCTATTTTCTTCTCCCATTTGGACTTCAGCAACTATTATTGGCGATGTGACATGTCTAATGACATTTCCAGCTGACAAACCACCCCGCGGCGATCGCGTAGGAGACATTTCGATGTGGCTGTATCCAGAGGCCTCCAGCGACGCAGTATTAAGAGTTTTATCTAAATACAGAAACTTTCACGAGGCAAGTAATTACTAACCCTACAGCAAAACAGTGCTGTTAGCGACAGTTTCGAAAACTAGAATGTCGTTCTTTACCCAGAAATGAGGCATATAATTTTTTCTCATTTTATTCAACTGCTCTCTTAAACTCTGTTTTCGGAACAGATGAATAACAGCATGATTACATTTCCAAAACACGTAGCCAGATAGAAAGTCTTTATATTGTGTTAATTAAGCAAAGCAGTGAAGTACAAAAGTACTGTCAATCATACACCGATTCTGTATCACGAGCCGGGCGGGCACTACGCCTCAGTTCGTATCGTGTGCCAAAAGCTTAAATTTTGCTTCCTGTATATTTTAATGTTTGAGACAATTATTGGTACTAAGTACAACGTAGAAAAAAAGACTGACAGATGAAATAGATCACAGGGCCTGATGATGGAGGCAGCAAAGACCCCTGAAACGCCGGCAAAATTCTACCAGACTACACGGTGCAAAACCCAGAAGACAGCCATCATCAGACTCACCGCCGTGAAAACCTCAAATCCTACACAGATGAAATAGAGATAAAAATATAAAGTGAAAGAGGGAATGTGAAGGAATTTCTAAAATAAAATATATAAAAAATAACTAGCATATTGCTGAATAACAGACAAAAATGAAAGACACCAAAATAGGAACCTGTTTATGCAGATTTAACGTATCACTTATAAGCTCTATAAAACGTTGGTTTCTCTATCTTCTAAAGCAGTGGTTTTCAAACGTTTTTGTTCGCGTATCCCCCAGATATAATTTCTCTTCAACTTTGTACCCCAAAAGTTGTTGGCGTATAATTCAAGTTATACATAGTATATAATATACATTTAAAATAAATTAATAAATTACATTATTGATTATTCAGTGTTAATCATAAAATTATATATATATTTAAATTTCACGTACCCCCTAAGATGTCTTCGCGTACCCCCGGGGGTACGCGTACTCCAGGTTGAATACCACTGTTCTAAAGGAACCGTAAAGACCCAAGTCCAGCAGCAAGTTCTGCAGGGTTTCTTTCACTGTGAACAAGATTATCTTAGCAGCTACACAAGGTCTGAGTATGCTCTGTATGTTAAAAGCAATCAATCAACTTTAACAGACGTATTTTTGCTTTAGCAAGCGACAGAAGGATCTGATTATCGTGAGAGGGTTGTTCTGTTGATGACGGCCTGATAATTAACATCTCACCCTCATAGGGTCGTTAATGACCGCAATGCATGCAACGGGAACATGGCGGCCGGGTATATATTGGGGTTCGTGATTTATTGCCTGTTTAACATCCATTAGAATCAACGGTACACAAAATTACACAGCAAACTGGCCTACAGGATCTACCAGCACAGTGACAGTGCCATCGTGTTTCATCCTCTCCTGCTCGCACTTAGAGCGCAGACATTAATCTGGCCGTAGACGTGCTTTACTGGTTCATAACACTGATATTCCGCGATGATGTATCAACTGATGTGGTCATGTAGAATAAGATATTACAACAATATAACACAAATTAACGCACTGTCGTCAAAGACCTTCAAACGTTCGACTAGTCACTATATTGCCTGAGATTTTTCGGATATCCAGAAATTTAGCAATATAAAATAATAGTACAAGCTATTAAACTAATGTAGCTGACCAACGTAAAGCCAAGATTTCTTCCTTCTATAATAGACGCGTGCAACAGAAACACGAAAGACCTCTTGAAGGTCCTGATTTATGAGCGAAAGCACGGTAAGATATTTTCTCCGCACAGCCAATTAAACCGTCTCGTGTCGTGAGTTAAGAGGTGTGGTAAGTAAAGGAGCATACACAAGGGATCCATTTGACTCTTTACTGCTCTTAAATATTCCTGGCTTTTAGTGGAAACAGCGAATATCCTCCCATCCCTCCAGTCCAACCCTTCGGCGGCTATCAACATGCTTAATAAAAATGATACCATACCCAGCTCTATTCAAAAGATTCATCCATATTCCATAAGACTCCGCCTTCCGACACTGTGCGGAACAATGGAACAACAGGCTACAGGCACAACTCTGTGTGTAGTCGGCAAACAGACACTGCGCGGTGTCAACAGGATGTAGAAAAATTCTGTTCCTCCTACTAGTTAAATATCGTATGCATGCTAATTTACGCTATGGGAATTTAATGGACGAATCCACAAATTCTTATAAAATTTCAAAATGATTCAGCATTTCAGAATTAATCCTGTGTTGCAAAACAAGAATTATGTGTCAGCAGAAGCACGCGGCTAAACATCGCTAATGCCAAAGTTCACCACGGGAAGTTATTCTGAACCAGCGAAATCCAGTTTATAGCTTCATAATTTTTCATTGTAATCCGATTTAATATTGTCCTCCTAAATACTTCTCGACCTTTCGGAAACGACTTTTAAATGAGAACCCACCACAGTTCGAGTATCCAGGTCCTCTTTCCACATCCAACCTGAGTTTGTGTATTTGCCACAAATACTTCTTTCTGGCACTGCAATCACAGCTACATCAAAATAAACCAAACAAAGCAAAGTTTTAAAGCGATATGTGAGAAAATGTCAGTACCTTTCCATGAGCATTTTCGTGACAAAATACTTCCACAGCTTCTTTCATTTTTTATCTTCTTGGGGTTGAAATAAAAGTGGAAGAAGCTCCGAGCAGAGAGTATCGTCAGACTGAATCGACCAGTGAGTGTAGTATCGCACGTGCTGAGGATTGAATGGATGCAGCATTAAGGGGGCGGATGGCAGCCAGCAGAGCTACGTTAAAACTTTATATATACTCAGAGCAACGGAGGCGGAATGCTTTAGACTTAGACGGGGAGCTACCGCGAACTACGGAGAACCAAAACCAAATCCAACAGCACCTAAAACTCTAGCTCCTCCCAGCCCCCACATCCTACACTCAAAAGCCCTCGGAACCCAGCATCGCCAATATCACTTCCCCACTCCATTATCGGGGGGTTGCCACGTCAAGTTAAAAAGTAACCCTCTCCCTTGCACCCCTTTCTTTCGTACGGTTTCCAGGCACAGTTTTCCGTTTCACGGACAAAGTGGAACATACGAGTAAATGTAAGGCGTAAAAGGACAAACTTCCACCTAAAAGACGAAAACTGTTGTGTTTTCAACTGCATTCCTTACATACGAGTTTATGGCAAAGTGATGTGACAGTTCACTGAGGATACATACTATTAAAAAGACTCGTGCTGTTGTGAGCCATAATGAACAGGCTCAGTAAGCAATGGTAACTTCTACGTCACATCTGGGACTCAGACGAATCTTGATAACTTCAGCATACTAAAGATGACGGTGAACTATGACTGTATCAAAAAATTAGGAACTTGAAAATTATTACTGTGGGAAAAATGTCTAACGTAAAATATAAAGGTTTTACTAGCTTTCTTTTTTTGTCTTCTCAAAAGTGGATTTTGTTAAATTATATGGTTTTAAACAAAACCGATTTAATTAAAATGTAACTGGATTTTCACCCTTTGATAATATCCAAAGCGAACCCCTCGTATTGCCTACGTAATGCACGAAATTGAAAGAACGATGAGGTTTGATGTTTTGTATCAATGAGCATCATATTGGTCTCTTTTTACGTCCAGTTATGCAATTTGTGTTCACAGTTCCGCACATGCACTTTGTCGTGACGGAAATTACTTCTGTTGTTATGTTTTTTTATTCTTTCAAGCGTATACATTAAATGCAATGGAACATGAATGTGATATTTATTTTTCAAATAGGCAAGCTCTTCACTAACCAACCACGAAGTTGTGTGTAACTCAACAGACAAAACCAACCCTATCATTAATAACTTAATTGGTTCTGCGACTCTCATTTAATTTGTTTAATGAAGTTATTTATGAGGATCGCATTCAGTTTTCGCATCCGGGATACTATTTAATTGCCAATTGTTTTTGGTAACTGTATTAGTGAGGATTATTTTGTGCGATATTTTTCCCACTGTACATTACAAATTTTGTAAATAATTAGCTTTAACAAAGGTAGACTTAAATACAACAGAACATGAATTAGAACTGTATTACCGGTATTTAAGGCCGTGAGAATTTCTTAGTATTTGACATTACTTTATGTTTAGCACCACATCAAAGTCGTTATTCCATAACTTGTAAAACATACAAAAAATTAAACTGATTTAAATTAACGAATACTTCCAGCACTCAATAGGTAATCAAAATTCAAATTTTCACTGCCGTCTCGATTTAGACACACCGACAGTGTCCTCAGCCAGTACAAAGCAGCTCACGTATCCCACAAATTATTTTCCTACTCCTTTTTGGGAGCAGATAAATCATTCAGCTGAGGAAATTCCCTGCTTTCATGGAACCTACAAGTTTATTACTACATTCACAACAGTCGCCACTGGATCACACCCTAAGCTCACATATTTATTAGATTCACTTAAATATTAACCTTTTGTTTACCCTTCAAGTTTTCCCACTAAAATTTAGTGTGCATTTCTCATCTCTCCATGTATATGATACATATCCCGGCCATTTCACTTACCTTCATTTGATTACCCAAAAAGTACTTTAATTTTCTCTCAGTTTCATGCCTCTTCGTGCTACACTTCCTGCCCATCCGAAGTAGATGGACAATATAAATTATGAAGCTAAACATAACGTCACTTTGTCGATTGTGATCCTCTGGTTTGTGACTTGAAATTTCCATTGTTTATAATTTTCTATGTTACAATGCACTTTAAATCCTCCTGTAACACACACAGGAGCTGAAGCAACAATCTACTGCAGAAAAGTGAAATAGGCCGTAACGCGTGGAACAATATCAGAAAGTCTAACTCCAGCATCACAGCAGTCACTGATTTTTTAAAACCGTTTGCAGTCTGGATCTCCCCATCCTCATTTCAAAGAGGCACGTTTCGCAGAAAGCTACGGAACGGAAAAGCTGGCGTCCGCATCGTGGAATAGTCGCCAATGAATTAATTACCAATGTGTCACGGCTTGCGGGCTGCGTGATATATGCCCAAACAATGTAGAAACTCTGCCTGCTAGCCAATTTTTAGCCTTTCTGCCTTCAGGATTGTCCAACACAACGCAAACCATTTCGTTTACTATTTGTTTATTTATCTAACTCGTTCTATGTCACTTTTATTCAAATAAACCTTCCCTTTTCAGTAACCTTACTCCATTTTTATAGCCCTGAATAATTTATATTCTTAAAAAGCAGCGAACACACTTAAAAACTTTAATTTTTTTAATTGGCTGATATTAAACATTCTGTACAGCAATTCTAAAAAGGCCCTTTATTCTAAGCTAGGTATCTCGTGCCGAAGTATCAATCATTATGTAACACCAAAATATTACGTCTCATCTGTCACACATAAAATTTGTATAATTTCTTTGGTTTATCCGAAAGTTTATTTAAGAAAACCATGCTAAATAAAAGCGTAATAGAACCACTAAACTATTGACAAAATTATTGGCTTAAATACAATACTGATAAGAATTTATTATGTTTTCAAAGACATGCAACAATTCTGTAAACACGGACTTTTAATGTTTACGACGTTCATCAGTTCAAGGCGTACTAGAATAATCACTAAGAACAGATAGAACAGCCAAGAACAATAGATCACAGATCTTATTGTTTTATATAGTCGGGATGTTTTAGTTAATCGACGTAACAGTTCCACTCAACGAAAAATGAAGAATTAAAGTACATGTACACACTGAAGGTGGCATGTATCAGTAGTCAAGTAACTCAGAATTACAACAAAACAATGTGGCAGAAATACTTGCCCGGAGGGACTGAAGAAAACTACGAAACATATCAGTCAGGATAGCAGGTCGAGATTTGAATCCGTGACCTGTAGCATAGAAAAACGGGGTACTAAGCACTCGGCTGATACGTTCGGTCATGTTTCTATTATTGGTCTGATATTTACCTGACTAATAAATGACGTAACCAAGAAAATCTCAATCTGTACAGCGCACTTCTGACGCCGAGATTTAAACCGCACGCTTATAGAATACAAAGGACTAATGCTGAAGGCTCAGTATAAGTAGCGGAAACGAGCTTCACATCAATAATGCAGGAATTACGAAAATAGTTGATGTGAGTAACAGTTACAACAGAAAGAACCGAACTGTGTAGCAACATGGGTCTATAAGAACAGATGACAAACGGTGGTCAAACAGAATTTTAAATTTCCTTCCAGAGGGTAAGACAGCTGGTGAAAAAAGGCAGACATGGAATACAGTTAGAAGGAATGAGCAGAGCAAACGGGAAAAACAGTTCGAGAAGTAAAGTAAAGTCCAAGATGTCTTATTCAATGTGTTACCTGCTACCATTAAAGCAAGTACAAGGGAGAAAACACTTCCCGTTGCCATGCAATGGATACCACTCGTATTTCTTATCTGAGAAGTCATGAGTAATAATCACAGCTCGGATATTAACCATCTTGATTGAGAGTTTTTTTATTAGTACCTACATCCAGGAAATGTTGAAAGATTGTCTTAAAATAGGACATGGCCACATTCTTCCACGTTCGATCCAACTCAAACATAACTTAATAATGTCGATGATTTTCTTCAGCCATAAATTAAGATGATCATGTTTCTCTGAAACGATTGCCTCTGTCGACCAGTCGACATGGCGCCAAAACCCAGGACTTCGTCATTTATTACGCTATAAGAACCTCAAATATCACAACTTAATATGTAATTCGATGACATGACGTTTAAAAATCGTCCCTAAGACAAAGAAAATAAAAGATAAAACTATAAATTAAATACTGTTATATTAAATGATTTGCTGGGAATCAACAGATATTACTGCAATCAAGTTTTGTCATATTCTGTTTGTTACGTAGGCATGCTCTGTGTTTATCTGTAGGCTGACCTAAGTTACATTACAATGCGAATCAAAATGTCGACCACATTTCTGCAACACACACAACCCTGTAACGCAGGAACAGCATCAACGCCCAGCGGATTGGAACAATGAGGTTTTGTTTCGTGATTCAGACTGCAAACATGCTCACTGTCTGACGGAACGTTAGAACCGATTTCAATTACCGCTTAACCGTTGCATGCCACCCCATTCCATCAACCCAACCCCCAAAGCGACAATGAAAAACTTCCCCTCCTTGATTGGCATGGTTGGTGTTGTGCTTTCGAATGCAGAACATCTGGTATTGGCACACTGGCTAACATTGCATAATATTTAATTATATTTTAATAATATAAGTATATCGAGTCAAGTAACAAACAGCAATTTAATAGGTTAATCTGATATGCAGCTAGTTTTAAAATGTCTGGGTGAGTTTAAAAAGGTATTTCGTATATTATTTTAGAGAAAATCCAAATTAGAATGAACTGACTAATCAGGCTGCATTAATTAGTTTAAATGAGATAGCCCGTCTGAATCTGATATACCGATTAGGCTCTTTAACTGTAGTATTTATTTTAACTGCCTCCTTCCCCTGAATACGTCAAGTATAAGCTTATATTTCTTCACTGAAGTCTCATTACACTTCACTATTATACATCATATTAAAATGTTATTACACTTCTAAATTACTTGTTATGAAGACAATACGTGTCCATGTCATTAAATTTTAATGTTATATTATAATTGAAAATCACAGAGATTATAATAATGATGAATGAAACGATTACGTTATGGGAATGAGATAGAAACATAAAGAAGACCCTTATGATGATGAAGTTAGCGCTTTTAGAATTGTTTTATGGAAGTTTTACTCCTACATCCATAAGCTGTCAAGAAGTAAAATTCCGAATACCTTGCCGCGGCTCTCCGCGGATTAAAGCCGTCGTCGTACTGGGAAATGTATCTACGTGGCAGCCAGCTGCAGTTTCTCTCAGAGCGATTTTTCGGATTAACCAAGTTCTTTCGTTCTGGGAATCTCTTCTCAAATGGAAGGATATCTCGTGCTAGGAAACCCATATTGGACGGGGATTTGGTGACAGTAAGCGGGATGAAACACGGTGACGCTATTGGCATCTAAATCCCGCAAAGGATTCAAACCCACGACCTCCTCATTCGCTCAACCTAATGCTGAGATCGCCTCAAATTGCTCCTCTGATGGGATCAGTTGCCACACTTTTGTG
This sequence comes from Zootermopsis nevadensis, assembly GCF_000696155.1. The sequence goes on from NW_019060210.1 coordinate 1,506,163, forward strand.
AGAACGTGTCTGTACAAGAGCCGATTTAGGAACAGCGAAATCGTGTTAGCTCTATCAGGGTAAACTGTAAAAGCTGTGGACGGATACAAACGTCAATAATACGACGCAGACGTAGGCAGAAGGAACGAATATGTTGCTGATTTATTAATGAAACGACCGACAAATAAATATCCTGGTAGTTTGGTTCTTGGCCTGTTTATTGTAACGAAAACAAATCACTTTTCTGTTGTTTTTCCTGGTGTAAATGAACCCGATTCACACTAGCGTATGTGTCCATTTGTTTTTCTTGCTTACATTCATTCAGTGCTACATGACGCCAGGAGACAAACAAACGTTGGGTGTTTATTTAGTTCAACGACAGAACAAAACTTTCACTGGATATACGAACGCTATATCGCAAGAATAATATTCACGTATGTCAGATACAGCATGGAATATTTATATCTTCCTTTGTGACTTTGTAACTCATCAAGGGCGACAGAAAATTGCAATGTCTGTTCGATCAACTACACAAGCCAAAGTTTGTAGCTGTCTTCAAAAAACATTCTCTTTTTCAATATATGACTTCACATCAGATATGGTATTATTTTTAAATTAAAAATAATTTCAAAGCCAGTTACCTCAAATTTAGAGACCCACTTTACATTCTTACAATCGACTAGTTTTATTTGTATTGTTTTTAAGAATAAACAGCAAACAGAAATTACATTGTATGGATCTGTTGACAGACAATTGACTCTCAATCCACATGACTCACACGTCATAAATACCCAAGTAACCGTCACTTCGGCCCACATGTTACATCGAAGAACGCGAGTGTCATCTGAACTGGAAGAAGTTACTTAAGAACTTGTTGTCGGGATAGCAGAGCAGTCGCAGGTTAATTGCTGTTTATACCGGTGTGCAGTAATTAACTGCCTGTTTTCCAGGCCCCAGGCCGCCATTAGAGACAACGCGATGTCAGATGTTCAGCGACCTTCTGAAGAGACACGCAAGTCACGACCCCAGCTCGTGACCAGAGTAAAGAAACGCCAACCACTAAAGTTACGAGCCTCCTGCTCCACTTTTTATAAAGTTCTCGATTCGAAAACTAAGATGTTTACTCTGGTGCCAATGTCACAGTGTTCAAACAGAATCATGAAGATAAAATGTTCAAGTGGCTGTAATCAAATACAAGATCTCGACTCGGAAGAATGAACGAGGTGAAAATGTAGCGTTGTAGCGCTTTCCAACGCTACCGAGTCGTTAGACACGCAGAACAAAAAACAACAACAACTGTGTTTAAAACCACTATTCGCTGAAGACTTAGTAATAGTCGTTACTTCGTAACAGTGCGTCAGAATGCGACAGGATTTGAACATCTTTGGACAGAGTGCCAGTTAGAGTACTGATCCCGCCAGCCACTACTCATTGAGGCCGCGAATTTGATTACAGGAGGAAGATGGAAATGAACAGCAGAAAAGGATGAGTCAAGTAGGAGAAGAAACGAAAAGGAAAAGAAATAGAAGCAATTATTGGTGAAGATGAATCCCGGGAGAAATAAGAAAAAAAAATTCATCTAATTGTAGAAGCAGGAGAAGAAAGAAAATCATACGCACGATGAAAAGGTAAAATTCGTATTTGGGAGATTCCAGGATTAAATCTTGTATTATATTCTGACTGGAGTTGTTCAAAATTTCCCGCAGTACATCCAAACAAATGCCTTATGTTAGGAATGGGCGATTACTTGCTATATCTTTTTTCATCTCATTATTCATTAATAAATCCTAAATTCGACGAAGAGAAGGTAGAAATGTAAGAAAGGGAAGTGGAAGAAAGAAGTTAACAAAAGTAGAAAACAATGACAAAATAAAGACGTCAAAGCTGAATGAGACGACGAGAGAAATGGAAGGAAACAGGATTCGGAGAGGAAAATGAAGACAAGAGGAACCAATGACCGTCACTGAAAAGTGTCGAAACACCCAAGGAGCTCCGGCCCATGGAGTCCCGCGCTTTCCAAAGATCTTACAATGAAACAGTCCTTGGATCTGGGGGAATTTCCAAAACGCGGCAGTATAGCTAAGATAAGGCCTAGAGTTTTTCTAGGGCAGACTGCTTGCTTGTTTGGTTCTCTCCGACTAAGAAATGACATCTGCTGCAAAACTTTTTCGCTGAATGACAGAAAGTCTGGTAGTGTTCCATGTTCTGCTTGTAGTCAGTCAGTAGCACACGGCACCATTTTACATGGCGTCTTAATTGTCTATTCCTTGAGCTCATTATCTACTTCACTTACAGACAGGAATGGTGTGAGAAAAGCAACGTCTCCTCTGCCTATCAGAATATGTGCACCTCAAACGAAAAATACGTAGCTCCGACGGAGGGAAGGAAAGCTCTTATACTTGAAGTAATTGCCAACGGATTCACAAAGAGTGGCTACAATTTGCACATAACAGGAACTGAAATCGCAGAGAAACTTCAAATGTCTCTAAAATAAACTGCCTTTAGATTATTTTAGGGACTAACAAAACAAATACTTTCTTAGAATGGCGTTTGTGACGAAAGCTTTACGGCTTAACTGCTTTATGAATCTGCTGGAGCAGTTGAGTCGTGCCGACTAAAAGACGCGATAAACTGAGTTTCCTGTGTTTGGAATTTGAGTACTGGATTTAAGCTGCTTTCTGTTTAAAACCGAAATGAAAGAAATTCAGTCTCAGTCTGATTTTATTATGTGATATCCAGATAACTTTACTCACAGACGCGTGTACTTAAGTGTCGGATACAAAGGAATGCAGGTTCTGCTCTGTCGCAAAATGCTCTAAAAGCATTACACCAACAGCATTATAACATTTCTCATTTAACATCATATAACCAATGCAGAAACGAATAGATTTATAGTTTTATTTTCTGAACCTGTTTTCCACGTGATTGAAAGAACACGGGCAAAGGTGTCTGAGAACATTACGCTGCGAGAATATTTATACTTAAGAGGAATTGTATATCATGAGGCTGGAAAAATTTATACAATGACAAGCTATATTATTTTCAATTTCCACCATATTTTACTAGCGATGTTAAAACAAAAAAGAGCGAGATGGACATCATTTGTCAAGAAAGAGGAAAACAAAATTAAGCTTTTTTCATGCAGGTAAAATATCCTCTCGGTTCCGTGCCATGAAAAGCCAAATTAATCACAGTAGATATGGATACACAAATGCACTATCCAAGATTAAAACTGGCAGCGCGAGTAATTACACCTATATACTACACAAAATGCAATTTCGGAATTACAGATAGTGAATATGATTGGTCGTTAAGAGTTTGTACGATTTTAAGCTATAATGACGACTGAATGCGACGGAGTTTTCTTGATCAGCCGTTATATCCGACGTTTCGCATACTATCTCTGCTTATAACATCAAGGTCTGATACCGGATCCCCTACACGTTTTAATTTAACTTGATATTAAGACGTCTGATCGCATGATTTGTGACTGCGAGGAGCGAATCCACTTCGTATCATTTTATCGCATTTGGAAGTGAAAGAGAAACCACATTGGAGGCAGGGACGATGCAAGTCGTGAATAAAAATGGCACATCTGAAGGCCGATGTGCTTCTCGAATGGATTATTGAAACCGAACCCTGAAGCATAGTTACACTGGTAAACCTTCATCGATAATCGATGAATAATTTGGTTTTAGGCGAGATATATGTTATTTTATAACTTTGCAACTTTCCCTCAAACAAACCAGACTGAAGTCAGGTCGAATTTTAAGCCCGGGGCGGGCGGGGGTCGCACGCCGATCTCCAGTCCTGCACTTCGACAAATCCCGGAGGCATGAAGACGGAAACTCGTGCACAACAAAAGGATTTCGAAACAAGTTTTAAACAATCTTACAAGTTTACTCCAGAAACACGACCCACAAACTTAACCGATAGTTCCGTTTCCGCTCAATTTGTTGCTACGTAGCACCTGAAAATTATGGGAATAGATTTCCACCTCCGTTAATGCACTGATAAAGTTTCTAAACCGAACTAAGATAAATAAACTTTCAGAATTAACGCGGAGTTATTGGAACGACTCTGAGTACAGCTCTGGAAATCATGAGAGAGCTAATCGTAAATTGAAATACGTAAAAGCGAAAGAAAGGATGAAAATAAAAGATTTAACTGTGCATTACTACAACGCAAAACTTTAATTCATTTATGATCAGTAGAAATGCACTGTTTACAAAAAACATTAACCTTTATTATACTACACTGAACTGTTTTCTTGATATTCGTTCAACATAAACTTGCACTCTATTGATGTGTGCATATAAACACACACGCGCACGAACGCGAGCACGCACGCACACAAACACATACATGGTGTACCATTTAAAATAAGACACAAAAACAACGACGTACTACTTTGCAAAAATCAAATTATAAGTAGATGGATGTCTTCTGGGTTGTAGCGCCGTGCAGTCTGGTGGAAATTTACCAAAGTTTCAGAGGTCCATGCTGCCTCCATCATCAGGGGATCATCGACCTGGTGACTGAGGAAGAAAGAACCTCTGAAACGTTGGTAAGCTTCCACCAGACTGCACGGCGCTACAACCCAGACGTCGCAAAGTCTCATAAAACACCAAAAATAGCGGTTGCTTGTCTCCGAGAAGGTGGCGGGCATCTTCAACACCTATCGCAAAGCTGCTCTGTAAGTTCTTCCTAACAAAATCTAAAAACCAACTCGTTGAGTAATGAACGTTATGATATCGCGCTTTTTTAAAAGAAGCTGTAAGTTTTGATAAAATAAACACAAAATTCGTGAAGTAACATTTTACGTACACAACACCCCCACCATTCTAAATTCTATCGAAACCCTTTTAGTGACCTGGACCGTGAAAATTGCGGCTCCATTACACGTTCATTTAATTCATTCACTGCAAAGAACACATAGTAAAACCAGGTTTAGAAGGTACACACTACAATTATCAGACGCTGAGACTGACGGTCTACCCGGGTGTGTCTGTCCCACGGCAGTGTCGAGAGGACCCAAGGCACTCCTCAGAAGCCCATTTACAGACTGTCTTCATATACTTTATTGCAGAGTAAAGCTTGCTTACTGCCTGCACTGGCTACGTATCTCTGTCGAGCGGATGATGGTCGGGTTCCTTGGTTTCTTTAGTGTAGACGAAGTTTGTGTTAATTCACAGCAGAAGTCCACAAAAAATAAACATGCACTGTGGCAATTTGGTGTCTACTCCGTTGCTTATTCCATACGAACTTCAGGGTACCACGACTCACTTTCCGCTGTGTTCTCAAGGTTGGTTCGCAGATTACATAACGACGCTGAATTCATTTCAAAGATAATTTACTGTTAAATAAATACTCACGTCTTCCGTCTTTCCATTATCAGTTCACTCACACAATAAACGAATTACAGATCAATTATGGATTACCAATATAGTGGGAGAAAGACATTGAGAAATACATGTTCGAAGGAAAAACGCAAGAAGTACGAATGGATACCAAAAGATCCCCCCCCCAAAAAAAAAACTCCTTAAAAGTGCAGAATGAAGTAAATGTGACCCAACAATTGTTTATACGGAAGTAGAAAAATAATCACGATTATTTGTTAAGAACGTAATTAAAGCAGCAAAGGATTTACTGATAAACTAATATTCTTTCAGCTGGTAAAGTTACCCACCCTTAATGGAGACCGAAATCACACTACTGTGTTCGCATGAGTCCGCCACTGTATTGTATTCGGAGTCCGACTAACCCCATCATACATCAGGTAAATGAGATTAATTCAGTCCACATCATTAAATCTATTTCATAAAGACCTGCCTTCATATCTTCTTCCAATCAAGTTTACGTAACGAACGTGGGCTCTTCCCTTCAGGTTTTTCGAACAAAATTTTGTGTGCGTTTCCCATCTGCCCGACGCCATGTGCCCTATATATATGCAATCAGGCGATTTCAGATCGTCTTGACACAATCAATCGGCCTAATACGTATAGCCTGACAATTATTTTTCCTGTTATAAAATGTTATCAGGAAATGTTAGATTACATTTAATTATTTTGGCTAAATTGAACAAAAGGATCTACGGAAATATCAGGATTACAACGAAAGTTCTATAGAAATTTAGCTCAATCATGGTTAATAATAAGTACAAAAATTATATTTCAATCTGTGTGGGAGCTTAAACCGATGTGCCTAACCAAACTAAATCCTGTTAATAATGAAGCAGAGATACCCGCCACATCCAAACCTGAAGGCTCATTTATCAGTTACATCCGCATTACGATGCTGCCATGCATGTTTAATTTACGCACGTTCCAGTAGTCGATGCCACACGCCGCCGCCTAATTTCATAATACTTCATTCGTTCCCGTATAATTTCTATTTCTTCATCGCAACTACATACACTGCTTAATATTTATTAGAGCGGAGGTCGAACATGTGAGCACGTAATAATTCAAACTTGTTTCAGCACAGAGGAGCCTAACAATTTCTACTCTTAACCAATACAGCAATAAAATATACCAAGAGAAATAGCTAGGGCATTCGGAAATAATACTTAAAATTATAGGTAGTATTCTTTAATAAAACATTACCTTCATGCTGATAAATTAACCTTGTTCACAGTGGCAAAAATTGTGATAGGAACGAAACAATTCGAATGACAATTTCTGTGTTGTATAAGCCGAGGAATTTACTAGACTGCAGAACCACAATACGTTTGAGTTACTATGGCAATCAGCGACCACAGCTTCAATTCCGGAAGGCGGACTCAAAAGTTGTACTCGCACTATTAAACGGGTTGACAGGCTTGGGTGACCGAGTGACCACACACTCACATTTAATTGCAAATTTTACCTTCCACAGAGCCTCACATTATTCACCGCAGTTGAGTTCTCTAACTCAAACTGCTTCAGTTAGCGACCCCGAAACATGAACTGTGAGTCAAAAACGTGTGCAAGATTAATAAAAGAGCTAACTGTGCAAGATGTGGTCACATCTGCTGCGGGATAGGTTAGGTTAGGTTCCGGAGATTTAGGATTTGCGTGGTGCAGATGATTGTTTGAAGAAATCATATTTTGAATAAAAATTTACTTGGATATTATCCATTGTCTAGTAAATATAAAACGTAAAACGACGTTTCGGAGATGGGACTCTATCTCCGTCTTCAGGTTCCTACACAGTTGGGCCCACTAGATAGAGCTATATTTTGCAAATTCTTCTCTCGTATTTATGTCTTTATTTAAGGTGCTCCTTACTGTAAATTTAAGCCTGCTATTGCAAATTACCTGCACTGCAAGTCAGAAATTCTTCCCTTTTTTTCATTAAATGTAAATGAAAACCCACATTTCTTCACTTTATTTTAATAGTCCCCCTCTAGTCTAGCCTTTCTTCTCACGCTATATAATGAATTCTCCACTTTCCAAAACCCCAGTTTCAGCCCTGAACAGTTCTGCTTGTTACGGAACGTGAAACAGCCCACAACGTGTGATGTATTCCGTGCACTGATTGTGGACGTGACAATGGATGTGAACTTCACAGACGCGGCGAATGCGCTCCTGACATACATTCAAAAACGTCACCAGTAAACGTGGACATATTTAGTAAGGGGCGGTTGAATACATGACTCGATATAAAGCATCGAGGAATAAGATACGTAATAAATATCACAGTTTCAGTGAAGAGTGAAAAATTAAAATAACGAAAATTCAACTGAAAGATCGAAAAGCTAGTATTTCGGTTTTGCACAAAACGCTAGTGACGTCATGGAATGTCACTGTGCGCCGATAAATAATTCGGGTCGAGCGCCATTGTTACCGTGTCATGTCACGTGTCAGTCGGTCCTCGATGCTGAATAATTGAGAGTGACTATAGTGCTTAAGGATGTAAGTTCATTTGCATCCAGAATACAAAGCAGTCTCGAATTAGGTTCAGTCGCCACAGAAGCGCAGGAAATGGAGCGACGGAACAAAACGGAAATCAGATTCAGATCTTTTCAGCTCAAATTCAAACAAGTACACGGTCATGGAATAGGTTAACTAAGAAGAATGTGATTTTGATGAAATTAACACAACCTGAAATGTTCAAAACTGTTAATACCGAAGCCTTGTGTGGCACATGGTCCTAAGACAGTAAGGGCCAGTTCCCTGCCTCACAAACAATTAAAAACCAAAAATACAACGCACTATTACCCTTCCATAATATTTTGTATTAAAAGTAACAGCGTTTAAAGATATAACCCCATCAAGATTATTTGTACGCATCTGAGTAGATCATTTATGGGGGATTATGAGAACAAGGACTATACATATACAGCCATTCTTCATGGGTACTGCTATACTCCCGGCACTACAGACATGAATACACTGGCTGGCGCTTATGCTATTGCTGGGCTCTACCTGCACGGACCAAGTCAACAAACATCTAATTGTGTGCAGTGAAGTCTCTGTTAGCTTGAGGCTGCTTATCAGCTGTGATTGGCAGGTCAGTGCGTGGTTCACTGATTATCAGAAAACTGCCTTTGGGGTTGTGTATAGGCTACCCGCACTACAGAAGATGTCACACGAGAAAGGCCACAAATTTAAAAATGGAAACAAAGAGTCTTTATATGTGCATGTACATAAGGAATTATCTCTGATGCTAATATCATAGAAGTCCACAATATTTACAAATTTAATATTCGTAGAATGTTCAAAAATGTTTCACAAAAATCGACAGTGAGTCAAGAACCTCATAGACATAACAAAGACACGTTTCCATAAAGGTAACTTAATTTCATGATTGTGCAATGAGAACGCTAAAATATCAACACAAACAATTAGAGGTCTCATTTTCTATATGTCATCTGTTGACCCTACGAAACAAGGCTTGGAGGTTGAGACCATAAATACTGAAGAATGAGTCGCCTTCAGAACGAAAGGAACAAAGGGAGACACGCCCAGCCCATTTCCGCTCAGGAACAGTTCACATTGTCCGGATATTATCAGCACAGAATGTCAGATTAATCTTCATTTGCTTGTAATACGGACTTAAAGCGCGTTGAAAGATGTTACTACGTTTCAACGTGACGCAGGAAAGGAAGTTTGCTGGTATAAAGAAAATGGAGTCCTGGTAAATGGAAGACCATCAGACAGACAGATGGCAGATGAAAGTGTATTACCGATATAAATAATGGTTGTTTCTGGGGGAGGAAGTTTTCTTTAATAATGAAAGCAGTTTTGGACTTATTTCCGGATGTTTTCACTGGATTATCTTCAGTATACCACAGAAAGAGACAGTTTCTCTATGGAAACAGTAAACAGGTTAGTTCAAATTTTTCCTCCTGCCTTATTACCAAACCACTAAGGCGGATAAAATGTGTGAAAGCAAGATAATATTCATACGTAGTTACTTCAGAGACCACTAACATCTTATTAAGAGCAGACTGTGTTTGTATTGAATCCGGTGACCTCATGAATACAAGACAGTAGTTTGACTAGCGTGTCTATGGTAACAAATAAATAACACTCGTTAACCAGTAATCGTAATGGCCGCTCTAGAACCACAGGCTTTCAGAATGAAATGGCCAGGTCATATGATATGTGGTTCTGTCTGGTGACCTCTGGTCCCAGCTGCGGCTGAAAGCTCGCAATCCATTGGTTTTGAGGTTATCTAGATTAATGCATGTGAAACATTTTGATGTATTTCACAGATAACATTGATTTCGCGTTTTTCTTTCCCGACCTCTAATGGCAATTCTCTGTAGAGTATAAGCCGATCCTTCAACAGATTATGAAAAATGCACGCTAAAGCAGAAATTTATTGTGGAGCCCCTCCCTCCATTTGCGTAATAACTTCAAACTCGTAACAAAGTACTGAGACGAACACAGGATTAACGGGGTAGCAACCTTTTCAAACACCGTGCCCTAACACAGCGTTAACATACAGTGCAATATACATCATTGGGAAGTAAAAAAATGAGGGTTCAAACGAAAGGCAATTATATTATTTCATGTAAAAGATTCACGCAAGTGCATATGACATGTCATTTCCTCTCAACACAAAAGTTAGTAGGCCTAACATTTAATAGAGTATTGGAGAACAGAGCAGGGAAATTAGAAATTTGGTGAAATTTGAAGCTCTCACGATTGTGAAGATGTCGATTTATATATATATATATATATATAGTAGGCACCAACGTTTCGTAAAAGTCTTCAGTCCTGAATATGGACAAAGTACATTTTCTCGGAAACACTGGTTGCCACAGCATCACAGCTTACAAGAACACAACACCGAACAAGTGAGCACTCTAGATACATAATGTAAATGTGAAGTAATTCGTGTTCAAATATTCGCAATGCGATAAGTGTTGCCGGCAGTTATGCCAGTAGCTTACTGCTGCTAACATATGTCAGTATGACTTATGAAAATCCGAAGAAATCAAGTTTTTTTTTAATAAGGTAGGCTGCTGATCCTTTAAGCAGTGGTATTCAACCGGGGGTACGCGAAGACATTTTAGGGGGTACGTGAAATTTAAAAAATGTATACATTATTTTATGATAAACACTGAATGATCAGTAATGTAATTTATTTAATTTATTTTATATGTAGATTATAAACTATGTATAACTTGAATTATACACCAACAACTTTGGGGGTATAAAGTTGAAGAGAAATTATATCTGGGGGTACGTGAACAAGAAAGGTTGAATACCACTGCTTTAAAGAAGCTCTACAGACATGTTAAAATCACTTAAGGTGACGTATTAAAAGCGACTTTAAAACCATCTCCTGCAGCTTGTGCTGAAACCTTATTTTAGTTATTTGATTAAACAAACATTTGACCTTACAATAAAAACGCCCGCTTTTAATGTGAGCACAGACAGCGGCTCAAATAAATAGTAGCTTCATATTTAAATACTATTATAAGAAACGTTTTGAAATTACCATGTTTAACCCACCTATATTCTACCGTTGCTATGCTAGAATAAATTTTGTTTTTAGACTTACACTATCACAACGAATTTTAATGTACTCACACACCTCGCAAGCGTGCTGAGGAATAACATAACCGGAACTCATAAAAACTTCATCATTTCATGTATCTCTGACAATAATATCCTATTCATTATTATGCAAAATGTTTGGGAGAAAACTCAGTTTTGAAACAAGACTGGAAGCGCCAGGACGAGTCCTCTAACTTCTCTCCCAGTTCTAACTAAGCAAAGACCGGCGTTAGCATGTTGCCCAAGAGGCCAAGTTACACAGGATAATAATACAGCTGCTTAAATCTTCGGCATGCATCAGACGCTGTAGACCTCTGTACACAAACCTCGTGGCTCAGTATTATGTAAAGTTGGTCCGATGTAATCCCTCCAGTATCTGAACCCAACACGTCCGGCCTGAACATGTATTGCGGTACACGATAAGTCCGATCAAACAGCGTACAGGCAGACATAAATCACAGTAGACAGTAGCATCGATCAAACACAGTAGTCCTTATATGAACACAAATCATAGTGGGTTGATTGGATCTCCATCACAAAACGTACATACCCAATTCTATGAAGCAGAGTTCTTCTTGAGACATTAATAGTTGTTTAGTTAGTGAAGGTTTATTTTCATCTTCGCCAGAGTCCGCTGCCGTCTTTTGTCCTTAGCCAGATAAATCCAAACCGAAATCTTCCATCCTATGTATTTGACATCCATTTTAATATTTTCCTTCTATCTGAGATTAGGCCATCTAGGGGTCTTCCCTTGAAGTATTTCGACTAAACTTTATAGGAACTTAACAATTCTCCCACATATGCTACATGCCCCGTCCATCTCATCGTCCTTAATTTCATCATCCTATTGTTATGTCCTCAAACACCCTCAAACAGTTTTTTCCCTTAATTTACGAGAATTACGTTTTACACCAGTAAAAAGTGTAAAATTTGTTTTGTAAATTTTAATCTTTTCGTTTTAGATCGCAGATGGGAGAACAAAATATTCTACATGGTAGAAAGAATTCGTTGATTTGAATGCACTATTGATTTATTCGTAAATTAAATTTTTATTTGTTCCTGCCATTTCCGAAGAATTTCATAGTATATAGCGTCACAGTCCTTGTGCAGTTTTGCACACACAAAATCTGGAGACAGATTCAAGCATGGACCAAGCAAAGGAGAGATCAAGCGTATTAAGTTTCAGTTCACCTCGCACCTGTAAGACGAGCATACACGGGTTAGGGAGCCAATATAAAGCATCACCTAAGTTAGCGTCACACTCAAGTTTGCTTGCTGGTTTCGGTTCTCACTAACGAGTCTCAGTAACTGGAATCATGGCACTATAGCCATTAGGCACGTCTGGTGTAGAGAAAATGCCCGCATCAGAATTTAGGTTAATGTACATTATGTAAGCTTTATTTTGATTTAATCTGCTAAAAGTCACGAATAACCCATGTAGCTGAGTTGAATTTAAATCCATTAATCAACAAGTTAAGAGATGATTGTAACTGGAAGAACACCTTAACAGGCATCCAACGTTCGCCCGTCTGTCATATCCATTTCATAAATTATTTTTTTGCTTTTATATAACCATGATTAATTTTTAATTCATAGCACTAAAGTATAAATTATAAAGTTCAAATTTGTTTTGCCAAGCAATCTCTATATACAAGCTTTTATCAATAATATGCCTACGTAGTAAATAAAAACATTTTTTAAAAAAAATAGTTTTTAAAAATGGCCAATAAAATTATAATTGTAAAGATGTTAAATTAATTTTCCTGTTTGTACATATTCGGTTTGATTACAGGCTGCACTAAGACTAGACATTAAAATGACTCAAGAATTAACAGCAGATTATAAATACCGCACTGAAGTAATATCTGTCGTAAAAAAATTCTCACGATTTTCATTTTCGCATTTTCTATCACAAACGAGTATGTTTCACAGAGCTTTGTGATGTATCACCAGCGTCGTGGAACAAAGGCTCCCGCGGGTCGTGTTGATTCTAGCCCCGCGCCAGACCTACGCTTCAGTAGAACTTGCATGACATAAGGTGCTGGTAGAAATACTGCAGTTCCTGAACACTGGCCAAACTCACATATCGATCTCATACTACAAATCCTCCCACAAAAAAGTCGCACGAATTCCAGTGTCGAGAATACAGGGATCAGGGTGAAAAAGCCCTGAGCAAAGATATCTGCTCAGAGTTTAAAGTCCTGGATGTAAGCATAACAAAACTCCACACTACAGGGTTCCGAATATATTCGGTCATTACTTTCACTCATTGTACAAATATGATTTCTGCAAAGTAACGATAATGGGAACACAAACCAATATGTCCAATCACGTTCGTCTAGAAGTAAACGCAGAGAAAACTAATTTACAGTTTATGTCTCGTCGTCAGAAGACAAGAAAAAATCACTGTATAGCAGTAGCTAACAAATCCTGTGGCAAAGTTAAAATATTTTGTAAATACGGGAATAAATAAAAATTGTATTCACGAAGAAATTAATAGTTGATTAAAAATGTTTGCTACGATAAACCTTGTTGTCCTCATTCTTTGACGTGAAAGGAGACTGAAGAAATTTTCAAGATGAGGGACTCCATAATTTGGACTCTTCACCAAATATTATGAGGATATTACAATCAGGAATATGAAATAGGCTGGGCATGGACACGGTAATGAAGAGTCGTGTTCCATAAGAAGAGGGGAATTTTTTGACTAGCTGAGCATAGTATCAGCTTTCCAAGAAAGACTCAGCTCAATAGAGTTAAATTTCGTAATAACTAGACTTGTAAGAATATACGTCAATGCAATTACTTTAAATCTGAATCCTTATGCGAGTTACGACCGCAAAATTGTTTCAAAATTGAAAGAAATTTGGGATTATGATTCTCAGAAAAATACCATAAACCGCACTATGGCAATATATGTTCTTTTATTAAAGATTCTCTTATATAAATATATTATCGTTCTGTGTCATTTCTAGATTTCGAAATACAAATATCCTCTATTATGAAGAAACTCTGCATGTCAAATGTTCGGATGATACACATTTCACTCGAGTTCAAGTCATTATAGCAGAAGAATTGATGGTGATAGTACAGTCTCTCACTACAGTGACTGATTACCATTCAATGTAGCAAACAGTGAATCTGTGTACATGAACAAAATTGTCTTAAACTATCGAAAGGAACAGTAAACTATCATAGCTGAAAGAACCCAATGTTGAAATTCATTAGATGTTTATACAAACGGCCAGTTACCTCGTTTTTGCACCGATATTTCAAGCAGAAACAGGAAGAAGGGGGAGTAACAATGCAGAAAACCACCGACCATAAAGGTTTTCAACAGATCAGTTTTGTGTAACTAAATACTCCACCCATAACATCAGAACTCTATCAAACGATTGCACATGGTTGCAAGGGCAGTCCCCCATTGTCGGCACTCTTCATTATGGCGTTCTATCACACGCGTAATTATAATTCGCCATTCGCCATAGTCCGATGAGTTCAATGATGAACACATGTGGGAGTGGATGAAAGGGTGTGTGTAGATACAAGATGATGTGACCACACCAGGGACGATAACTGTCAATTCTGCTTCATACTCAGGAGGTCCCGTTCTCTAAACTCGGAAACCGATGATAGGCTGTCCTTACTGGGGTTATCGTGGCTTTCTTTAGCCACAAGAGGGAATTGTTGACGTATCCCCTCACACAGAACACTACCGCTTTCTTCTCCGTCCTTTTTAATTCATCAGTCATCATCGCTTTCATGTGAAGTTAGGTACATAATCTATACAGATCATGTAGTTTGGTTGTTGAAATTCATGGTCTACCACAAGACAAATACTAGTATAACAATGTAGCCGTAGATGTAAATAATAATATCATCACTTAAGTAAACAAGAATTCTCATTTATTTACAGGTGTTTTCTCTTTCTTTCCCATAACATTCACAAAATACAGTAACAATCAGCCCTCGAAGCTCCATGTAATTTGCAGCTGAATAGAATGGTCCCAGAATGAAACTCCTGTAACGCATGACAGTGTTGAAACAACACTTCATGCATACTGCAAGCGAGTCATTCCATGTTATCACATCGAGTGATCGTGCTTCATTTACAAAGAGATCTGATATCTTTCACCATCTCATCTTTTCAATACCAGAATATTACATGCGCACAATGTCGAGTGGAGGGCTACAGAAATATACAAGTGTCAATTCATTAACTACAGAAGCCGAGGGAGTTGTCAATCGAAGTTACCAAAGTAGGGTGCTTTCAGAACCTCAAACAGTAACATGTGTTTACGCAAGGCCTAAATGCCAAGATGGTTTCTCCTATACAAGAGTGGAAAACTTGAAATACTTACATTTGTCTAAAGCTTTCCTTGATGTTCTGTAACTTTTATTGGCATTGAACTTCATTTACAGTGTTGTAAAATATATTATCACAGATTCATTACTGCACATTTCTCGGCACTACATATATCAACCCCTGGATATGATCGAAAGTATTTCTTTGTACTTCATTAACATTTATACTGGAAAGAATGCTCCAAATAAAGCTTTCGGATATTGAAAATAGAGACATATTCTGTGCAAATTCAAATATTTTACGATAATCTTTTTTTAAAAAACTGCTATTTTCTAAACTTAAATATCGTATAAACAGTGAACCGATACAACGCAGAATTTATTTTTTTCGAATAACGTTAAGTGTAACGTCCTTCCAGACACCAGATTTAATGAAAACCTGCTAAATATTTTCTACCACTCCTCCATGCAAAATAGATAAAATAAATTCCACTTGTTTTCAGTAACAAAAGTATTTCTGCCAGTAATTGCCAAATCTGCCACACACTTTTTATATATTTTTTTTTTTAAATTTACTCTTTCCATTGCATTTTTCAACTCTCTTGTTCGCTGTGTAATGAGGTAAGATTTTTCAAATTCTTATTTACCTCGTTTTGTGGCAAAAAAATTCTCCATACCTTTTGTCACCTCATGACTCTGTATTACGTACAACGAAAGCTTCTTATCTGTGGACATGCTAACAAATATTTGAAAGTTATATTTACTCTTCACTGCTGTGAAATCATAGGCTAGACGTTCTCCCTCCAGCGATGTAGTCTCCTACCTAACAGGCCTACCAACACCAAAAATCAATACTAGTCCGCATTTTCATAACACTGTTGCACTGTGAAATCTGTAATCACCCTGTGGTGCACACAATTTCAGCCCTACCAGAGAAATGACTCTTTCGGAGGAAATCAACATTCGTAGGCAAAAATTTCTGCACTCACTGTACTGGAAAACATAGTTCCACAGAGAAATTCAAATTACGAAGTTATTTTACATTTATTTCACGATTTCGTATATTCATGAAGGGATTTAAATTGCTTAATCAATGCATAGGCCAATTTAATGTATTATACAGAATGGTACAAAAGTCAGGAGACACTTGAAATTAAAACGTATATGAGTATCATTTTCCTTGTGATATTGCTTTTATTATAATTGCCTCTCATTCCTTCACAAATATCTTAACAATAAGGCTTAAGTATATAAGTACTCTTTTCCTTTATGTATTTAAAATGGCAGCCTTCCACGCTGGTACAAATTTGGAGCGTGTAATGTTCAGTGTGTCATTATTTTTGCATAATTTTGTATATTCGACAAACTTTGATTTCAAAGGTTTCAAAATTAACGCAGACATTCGCAGTCTGTAAGCTAATTATTTTTTTCATAACGTGTCACCTAGAACAAAGTCGGACTTACGTATTAGCAAGGCACAACATGACAAATGTGCGTGAGATCGGGGTCTACACAGCATCACAACTCATAAGAACATCATCTTTGAGATAAATACAACGTGACAAATTAAGAAAATTTTATAGCCCGCGACTGTCTTCAAAATAAACCTGAAAGTTTATCAAGACGATAAGTTAGATAAAAAATAGGGAATTTGGTGATTAGTTGAGCGACTATCAGGTTTTCAAGAAGGACTCTACTCCATGGATTTGGTTATACGTAGCTAACTTATCTCGTCATATGAGAGAAAGCGGATTGAATCTTATGTTTTAACTGCAGTGGTTATATAGTCTAGCCAGGCAAAAGAATTACTGTAAATGATAAGTGAGTATCTAAAAAGTGTATTACAAGGAAGAATCTCTGCTCTATGAGAAAGTCTCAAAGTAATTTATTTCAACTGCTGTAATTTCTGTGGTGTTAACTTGTATATGATCCTTCTGAATATTAGATCTCTACATTCTGGTAAAGTAAAACATAGTTTAACACGAGAAATTTTACCATATGACAAAAAAGAAAGCAATAAATCTTTACAAAACTAGTAATATTCCGTACGCGCTGTTAAAAATTTCGATATCCATTAGAATTGTCTTCACATATACCAAACGAAAATGTTCCAGATGAAGTAACGTAGCAGAAATTATGAAATAAAATTATAAGGATGTAATATTGTTGGAAAAGCTCTTCAGTATAAGATAACCTTGGCCATTGAACAATGTTATGGAAGTATGTGGAACTTTAGGTTGTGAGCTTATGTGGATATTTATGGCCAAGCAATACAGAAAGCAATAGCGTTAGTTCCAGTGTAATGAGCACAAGAACCGTGTGACCTTCGATATTAAGTCGCACGAATACCGGATAAGTAATTAATAAGTTATTAGGAGGAGAGAGTGAGACAGACGGACAGGGTAATGCTATTAGTCCTTTGCCTCGCGTAATAAAATAAGCGCGGTGTCATGAAGTAGGGCGTAAAATGTAAAACTCCTCTTGCCTTAATGTCAATCTAACCTTTATGAGACACGCCGTTTCCCAAACGAAGCTCTGAAGATCGAGTCATGACGGCACAACAGTTGATCCCATACTTTGTGTAATTTACAATTAAGCTTAAATTTCTAAGTACGTGTATTTCTTTTGATTCTTTAAAAAATCGAATACAAACAACTGTAGCAGGTTATTTTATAAAGTCTTTTAAAGTAGCTGATAGTAAATAATTGTCTTTGTTTTACTGCTGCAGAAAAATATTTAGTTTGATAAAGTTGAGGGACTTCGGAAGTTCTGACATTTGCCCCCATTGAAGAAAGTGGCTCCCTTAAGAGTAACTATCACTGACGGGTTGGAACACAATGAAACATTAAAATAAACGATTTCCATACCATTAGCAAGGTAGGCAGTGACCACATAGTGCATGAAGTGGGGGGAGCACAGATAAGCTTTTTATGATTCACATTTTTAGTGCTGGCAGGACAGCCATTACTTGCAGTGTAAAAGTGTTCGCAGGAGACCGCATACCACGCACTGCACATAGCGCAGTCTCGTATCATTACTCAGTATGTGATGACACCACGCACCAGTGGCGTTATATGACCAAGAATACAATCATGTCGCATGTATAACTTACCTAGTGTTCTCTAGGCCTACGTATTTTGTTATAAAAAATAAGCGAATCAAATGTGTAAAATTACCGAATAATAAATAGCCTTCAGTCTAACTACATTTAGCAAAGTCCTTATTGATAACTTGACAGTCGCCCAGCTAGTCAAGAAATTCCCCCTTCTCCAGTTTATTAAATCCGAAGGCTCATCACCGTCATCACTAGAACCGCGGCAACGAACACTTCAGTAAGATGTGTTTTAATATTATCCTCCATTTTCCGAGCGATCAGTTCCTATTACACTTTTAAAACAAAGCTTTCTTCTCGTTTCTCACATGCACAAACATCCATGATTCATTCAACAATTCAATGAACAGCGTGAACATGAATACATAGGAATATATTAATATAAACCAGTTCACAGTATCTCACATATCTATTCTTTAACTCACTAAGTAATTCATTTTACCTATTACTTCGCTCTCCAGTCTATTATAACTCTCACGAGTTATTTCCACTCATTAAAGTACGCAGATTCACAAACTCGCTAAGACCATAATAATTCCCCAGTAGTTCTCCGACAAAAACAAACAGTGCCCGTAACTGTCAACATAATATGCAGTTACTATTTGCTCATCTGATACAGTTTATATTAATCTTGTCTGAAGAAGCTTCAGAGGGCAGGAAATAGCTAATATAAAGTCAAAGGCATAAAAATCTCCGAGTAAAGTTTTCAACAAACAAAACGTCAGTTTAGATTAATTACAAATTACATGTGGTCTTCTCCCTAGACACAAATCTCCTTCCTACCGCATCTGTTATAACCGTAAGTTCCATTACATCAATTGGAATTACGATGTAATTGTGCTTGCAAACTCTGTCACTTCGAACAGTGTTACTTTGCAGATTGGTCTATGGCAACGTCGAATAAGTTCGTACGTACAAGTGTACGATGAGAATTGTACAGCATGATGCGAGTACCAATTATTGCACACGGTTTCAATCCATAACTCATTCCAGGACAGTATGAACAATGAGACGATAAACTTTTGGGAAGTCCAAAATTTGGTTAAATTAATGGAAATTGATGTTGCTTGTAGTGGGATTACTTCAACACTTCATTTATCACTTTCCATGGAACAAAACATCCGCCCCCCTCCCACAAACACCCAACTACGGAATCCAAACTGAAATGCGTCGCTAAACCGTAGAGGAGTGGCCGTAATGATCACAGTCTCATCAATGAGATTATCTCTCACCTTGGACGATGATTACCACTTAAAATGTATGTCATGTTTTCATAACAAACAACTTGAAACTTTCTGATTAGTTGTAAACAACGGGATACGTCAACTAGGCCTGGAATTAAATCCTGGTCTCCTACACTGCGATCCTGCCTTAACAGCAAGCTACCAAACAAATCGCTCTGATAGAGCAAAAGTACTCCTCACCCTAATTCATTGAGCAGGTTAACTCAATGATGAAAAGTTTAGCTCGTACTTGCGTGGAGCATAATATATGGTTTGTGCGGCTCCATTAGGCAAATGGGAGTTCTACTGCTGTCATAATATTGTTTTCCCACATTTTTCCTGACTCGTCATTCATACCAGTCAACTGCAATGTGCCGGGCATTAATTCAAAATGGACCCCAACAGCGAATTATCGAGCACACAGAAGCCCGCCATCAGATCTTTAGTCGATTTCACGTCTTAACACAACACCCATTCTTATATTATCCTTCTATCTATGTTGTCTATCCCAAATAACTATCTTCCCTTGACGTTTCACAAATTAAAATTTTGTACGTATTTCTCATCACTACATCCGTCCAACTAATCCTGCATCTATCACACATCAAAAAATCTTCTGAACATCTGAGATTTTAGATTCTCACAGCTGTGAATATATTGACTGTGACGATGTTGTGTGGACTCGTAGGTGATTATCAGAACAACACCATCTTCTCCGCCGTGAGAACCTCAGATCTCACATATTGACTGTAGGCTTGTAACTAATTTCCTGTGTTTTGGAGGAACATATCGACTACATCCCTGAAGATACATCATCAAGTTCACACACACACCATCGCTGGAATATAATACAGCTAATAAGTGAAGTCTGTAATACAAAGCTAAAGTTTGGTACTTCATCTAACACGTGGTAAGTCTGGAGGTCTGTTGGTAACGCTTCAGGCTACCGAACGGACACCCGTTTTTCGATTCCTGGCAGGATTTTGGGCTTATGTCTTTGTCACCACGTCCAGGAAGTCTCTGGAAGCCGCCCAACCTCCTGTTCAAATGGTACCGGGGGTTCTTTCGTCAGGACACGACGACCAGAGCTTGAAAATGGCTACTTATTCGTCCCTAGGTTTGGAACACACGTAGCAGCTTTAAGTACAGTATACCGAAGGAAACAATTCAGTGGATATTGTCTGTCCATCAACGTCTCCAGCGTACAATCGTAACATGATAACATAAGGAAACCTGCTCACCACTCAAGAAATCTGGCATACCAGCCTATTTAAAACAGAGCGGGTAGTGTTTTTGGTAGCTGCATCGTTGGCACGATGGGATTAATAAAACAATGAACGGCGTCACGCTGCCATTAGCGTCTAACATCTATGGACGTCATGTATAATATTGTGAGCCAGATTCTTCTCTGCTTTGTAGAAAAAAATAAAGAAATTCTAGGGAACGTAAAACAATGGCATCTGGTAAATGGCCGTATCATGTTATTGCCAAACTATGAAACCCATCCCGCTCCATTACATTCAACGGAAACTTGGCATCGTTGGATAATGTTGGCTTGAACTTCAATATTAGAATGTCTTACTTTTGTATACTGTGTTAATGTGTGTACGAACTTTACAAGTCAAGTCAAAATTATATTCATTGGAGAATAACCGCGCCAGAATTGTTACGTTATGCGCAAATTTCATATTGGTGGTGACCTAGCGGTTAGAGTCCTAACGTAGTATTTGAAAGATCTCGAGTTTGATTCGAACTGCAGCCAGGAACCCATAGATCTCTTGTACATCTGTTGTTTCATCATCGTGTTATTTCTATTTAAATAAAGGAAAGCACGCCTTAACTAAACCGTGACAAAAAGTTTTATTAGGTTCTTTTGCACTTCTTAGTGTAATCTGTTTCAATCCCGTTTGTTTGTTTCACGGAGGAAGGGAGGAAGGAAGGAAGGAACATAAATATAACTGGAAAATAACGCATTGAAATCTGCATTATGCCCAATAGCACAGTACAGTGAAACAAAAGACAACATTCTAGTATATTACCAAGGGGAGACAATATCCAGAGCAGTTTATTTATATAATACTGGATGCCTCATATTGAGGCAAAACTTCGTTTTCTTCCGGATAATATGACAATATCAATTCCTTGCTCGTATATTATTTGTGAAAATAGTTCTGAAATAGAAACTATCGGATGTGTAACTAAGTAAATTCAGCTTGAAAGAAGACATGATATTACTTCCCTCGTTGACCTAAACTTCGAGAGGGCAAGGTCAGTCAGCCCAGGAGGAAACTAATTTTTTTATCGCCCAGTTTAAACCATTCCAAGTCCTCGGATCTAAAATTGCTGACTTCTCGCCTTTCTTCGACGCAATCAAGACCAAAGGTTGGATTAAGTTCAGACGCGTTCCTTCTTCTGCGCTTCGTTTTTGCTCTCTGCTTCCCGATCTCCATAAAGCCCAAGACCTGTTTCACCCAACCCAATGAAACTGCAATTTCCATCCGATAAGCTGAGCATGGCGTGGAATTTTTAAAGAGTTTGAAACGACTTTTAATAGCAAGCCGTTTCAATGTAACGTACTCACAAGGGATCGTTTCGCACTTCTCTGTTTATAGCGCCACGGCCTAAACACAAAGGGACTTTAATGCATTCAACTGTGAGATACTTAGCTCTAAACTGTGCCCAATGGTGCACGAAAATTTCAGTTTCTTAGCAAATACGTGGGTATCAGAGTGTTAAAGAACCATTCACACGCATTTCACATATCCAAACTGTTCGACATTTTGTACTACTTCCATTTCAGTACGTTTATGACTTTTACATTTCCGTTTGTTTCTGTGTACAGCCTTCTTTCCGAAAAAGAAAACGGATTACTGCAGTGTAGTGGACTTCAGAGCAGAAGGACAGTAATATCAAAAAGATTTCTACTTTTTTGTTTATGTGGAACCACGAAGTCAAGTGAAACCCTAGTAAATACGAATAACGTGAACCTAGATAGGCCGCACATGGAGCTGCCATCTGCAAACTGCCGGAAAATCCTCCACCAATATTCATAATCTCCGGAGAGAGAGAGAGTGACTCAATATTTTAAAGAACCCAGGAACCAGGCTTCCTGCTTGTCCACGGGCCGGTATTCAGCACACACGGACGACCACAAAGCGGCATCCGGAATACAGGGGGCAGGCTTTCAGGGATTGCATGGTCCTCCGACATTTGAATACCATGCAGAGATGCGTTCTGATATTTTCATTTGTTTGCAGGTTAAAATCTCAAACAGATATACAACTTTGGCTGCGATGGAAGGGGCGTGGCTTTATGGGAATGAAAAGCGCATTCACGTATTGATAAAAAAAATGTGAATGAAAGAGAATTTTGGAGGCCTAAATGTAGATTCGAGGTTCATGATAAAATGAATCTCAGAGAAGGTGGACTGTTTTCACCTGGCTCTTTACTCCTCTCTCTTACTGTTCATTATCACTTATTTCCTAATGCAGTCTAGTGCACGAACGTATTTTCTCCCTCACTTCCTAACGTATCGCCCTTACCTCAGAAACTAACTCCTACCAGTCATGTGGAAATGGCGGATCAGCAGCGATTTGTCAGATTTCATCCCCCTGATTCACTCAGACCGATAATGCTTGACCCAAAGAATGAGAAAATATAAATAATGTTAATAACAAATTTATAACACTCTCGGTCAGAATATAAACATTAACGAATACGTGTATGTACCAGAGGGGTCAAACACAAATAATATATGATAAATCGAGCTACAGAGTTAAATAAATTTAAGAAACTAAAGAATACACAGAGGTAAGAGAGGACTGCAAGAGCAAAATATATTACAAGAAAAAACGGATAAAGGAAACGAACAAAAATACGTACAATTAAGAATGAACTGGAAAAGTACAGAACTCACGAATATTTAGAGAAAATGAATAAAACATTAAGTAAACGAGTAAAATGTAAGCACGAAATAACAATGAATAAATAAAGTTCGGAAGAAGGAATACACTGTTTAGAACTCGAAGGAAGAAATGCCGATAATAAATTAATAAAAATTAAAGGGAAACAAACAGCGGAAAGGAAATGAGTTAAAGCACAGAAAGACACATAGAAAGAAGGACATGAAGACAAGAGAATACAAGTAGTATAATAAAGAGGATAGTGGAAACAAATACAAATTTAATAACGTCTGAATAAATACGAGAAATATGAGCAGTAGGATAAAGGTACTAAATATTAACTTCCACATTAATCGAGGTTTAATTTAATATAAATAAGAAATTATTTGGACACTTGAAGGACTATGTCTGTACTGTTATCACATGCTCCACTGTTGTGTAAAGGCACCCGAATAACTTGCTATTCATGTCACACGGCTGTTTGCACCAGCTCACGGCTGTGCCATGACATTCACTGCACACTTAATTCTGCACGCGCGTTCCAAATGTTAACTCTACTCTGGATCATTGTTTCATTTTATTTATTTATTTATTTTATCACGTCAAATGAATAAATGGAAAAGGACACTGAAGGAAGCTTGCGTTTTACTGACCTATAATTTTCCTGTCCGGAAGGAGGAAAAACACTAAAACGTGCCTAGTTAGGTGCTGGCAGTGCTCAGACTGGAAGACGGGACTTCTGGAATACGAAGCTGACTTGTTACCACAGCGTTATAAGTACTGATGGAGTGACAAATTCTTTCCCCCACCTACCTCAATGCATGTTAAAGTGAAAAATGTAGGTTCAACATAAGGAAAGAATTAAGCGTTACTGCTGTATTGGTACACCAGGTACATATTTATCAAAACGTATGACAATTATTGGTAACTTTCTTCATACAATCTCTTCCCTGTCTTGCTTGTATTCGGGAGGTTCCTAGCTTCAGTTGCGTTAAGTGAAAAATAACTGTCGGGATTTTACTCACTTCCTGCAAATAAATACAGGGGCTATCTCTTTAAAAAGGCCACGACCTTAAATGCGCTGTTGTTTCCTCCACGTGTGCGGCATGTAACCTCAATACCTTCCATAAACGAATGAGGTGAAAGTAAATCAGAAAGTGCTACAAAAAGAAAGCGCAGCAGTAAATAAAAAGGCAATGGACTGACAGAAGGAGTCGATATAAAGAAAGCAACAAAGATCAGATGTACCAAACTAAAAGAAGAAGGGAATTACTAAAGCAGAATGAAAGAAATGCAATATTTTTCTTACTGCCTTGCGTTTTGACGAGTGCTATTACACATGCAGAATTCTTGACGTGGGAAATATCAGGACTGTTACTTCCTGAAGCAGACAAAGGGATGATAACCAACCATCAGGAGCCTCCCGTTTCACGCACCCATCTACGGAGCCATGGAGCAGGGAGGTGTTCATAAAATTCTCTCTTTCTTTTCGCACACTTTGCTTCCTTTCTTTTGAACTCAGTACTAAATATGGATCACTTAAACGTGTTGGATTTATGAACCTGAATATTTAGTACTGCAAGTTTAGCGCTTTCAGCTTCATTACTCCCTTAATAAAACCATTATACGGAAAGGAATCGTTACAAGTTTACGACTTGAAACAGTTCGCTGGAGCAAATAGCAAGGTACGAACGTCTGATCATCTAACCGTCTAAATTAAGCATGTCATCATGTACATAAAATGACATTAAAACAATTATACTTGAGACCTTTTGCTTTCGACTGTCTTTAAAAGTGTAAGAAAGCTTCTTAACTTTCATAGTATCTTCTTCTAAGTGAACGTGAAAGGTAGATATATAAGCCCCTAAAATTTATTCAAAATATTTCGATATCTCTCCTTCGTCCTGACTTTAAAATCACATGGAAACTTACAAAACCTATGCAAGAGAAAATGACTGACAAAATAAGAAATAATAATTGTTTCATATGTCTCACTGACTGGTATAATCATATTCGACGATTAACAAAACAATTTAAGTTTACACGATCTGAAAGAACTGTTCACGAAATATTTCCAGCAAAAATGTATAAGTATCTTGTGTCTCTCCTGTGAATAACATGCATGATATACGTACGAGACCAACTGCTCAGCATATTATATGTGCGTGCGTGCGAGTATAACAGAATTTCTAAAATATGACATCGGGTTGCCTCCAACGGCATGAAAATGGTATCTAATTTAATTAAAGTAGACCGAATGGTTGAGAAGTTACCAGGGACTCTAATATTCATATTCTGACGCAGACAGCTTAGGGTTCGAGAGCCAACTAAACAAAACCTGTATCATCTCTTTCCACCGTAGTGGCTGCTAATAACGTGAACCAATTTAACAATATTCTCGGCATGCCAGCCAGTGCATTAATCAAATGAAAAGGTAGTGTTATGGGTCAATAAATCATAAGTTGTATAAATGTTAACTAATATGATAGATTAATAATACTTCAGAGTTTAACCATAATGCACTCTAATCATGAGAAAATACAATCTCTTTTAATTTTAAAGTTGTATTACCTACCACACACAAACGGAACATTTCAAACATATGAAAGATGAATGATTGTATGAGAACTTCGGTACTTTAAAATGTTTCCGGAAGCAGTCAGCAAAACACAGGCGCTGAAAGACCCACATAAACGGCTTTTGTAAAGTAAGTTCATAATTACCTCGTGGATCCTGACAAGCCTATTCACTTCTCTGGCCTTACATTATGAATCGCTTGGGCCTATGAAACCAAGATATTCTCCGTTTCTCGCTCATTTTCCATCCTCCTCCCAAGCATCCGGATTCGTCTGGCGGATTACACAAGAAGGATTTATAACGAGAAACTAGGGAGACTCAAACGCCGCTTCTGCAAAGAGCACTTAGAAACTGAGATGAAACAAGTATTTACTTCACCCAGAATAGGATCGGTTTCAGTTCATCATCATTCATTAAACAAATGTCATGATTGAGTTCAGAATATGTAATGTTCCTGATAACAGCCGTCGTGCGGTTTAAAGTATGCACTGGATCGCGGGTTTGAATCCAGTTCGAGAAATGAATGTTAGTACTTTTTGTCATTTTGTGATGTCTTTTGATGGTACAGCCCAAGCGACTGGTCTACCAAGAATTCATGGAGCTTTATTGCGTGCCCAAAGCCCAGTACTTATTAATGCTGTCGGAACACGCCACAGCGATTAATAGGTCTTACAGTATGTATGCAGAAGAAGAAAGAAGTTATCGCCTTTCCTTCTTTCCAGAAATACAAATAGTAAAGGTTAGAACGTAGGAAACTGTAACTCTACCTGTTACATTTCATGAATCAGATATTTGGTCTCCTGCTCAGAGGAAGGAAATTATTCAAAACAGTGTTGAAGATAATACTGGTCCTAAGATAACAGAATGAAGAGCGGGTGAAACATTCAAAGACAGATCACAAGCGAGGCTGAGGCGTCGATTGGAGGCATTAAAAGGACTCTTAAGACAAATAAGACCTGAGGATATGCACTGAATAGTCGAAAAGCAGGGTTCGATGACGGGGTCCTTTGTTGACTTGATATCCTATACAATCAAGGACGGTTTTGAGTAGTAGATTAAATAAA
Source organism: Zootermopsis nevadensis (assembly GCF_000696155.1). The sequence goes on from NW_019060210.1 coordinate 1,533,319, forward strand.
ACTATCAAAGCTCATTTAGTTGAGTGAACTATGTAGGACCTCATGATCTGGTGCCTGAGTTTGTTATTTGCAATTTGCATTTTTATCCAAATTCAGTAGTTTCTGGTATGAAATATCCTGAAGGACGAAGGCCTTCTTCTGGCTAGATTGTTAGGCGTTCTTTACGATGTAGTGCAAGCGAAGAACACCGTTTGGGCCCGTAAATATCTTGTCTTTAATCATATTGTTGCAATAATTAACTTGGGGCACCTTTCGACTTTTAATGTACCCCAAAGAGTACAACTTTCCAACTCCTTTTACTTCTTGCTTTGAGTAGAAAGTTCGCCTTCAAAAGCAAAATCATACTGACACAGCCCGAAAAAGTTCCTCCGTGTCGCATGCGTAACCTTTTTAATTCCCATAACGATTTTCGTATCCACTGTCAGTCGTACATTTTATATGTTCATTACAGCTGTCAGCAGGAGCTGGACAGTCTATTTTTGGGCTGACCGTAACCTTTCGCTAGCACGCTGTTGCTTTAATGCAAACTGTCAGGTGAATTGTAGTAACAAAAAATGGAATTTTCGTGTTTAATGTTTAAGGATGAGAAAATATCGAGTGAAATACCATTAGCGATTCTCTGTCCATTAAAGGAATGGGCTCGAGTGTATGAAACTGCGTTTTTCACTATACCAATTTTACAACCGTTACACTGTACTTCCTTCAGTGGAATACAAACAGAGGTATTTAAATATAAGGTTTGATTTTGGAGTTTGTGAATCTACAGTTACAAGTTCACTTCATCAAGATATAGTAATATTTAAATACAGTTTCGAATTATTTTTAGGGGAATACCTCCTGCTGGTTCAACTGCAAATCCGGTAAAAAATTCTTTCCAAAAACGCATGACGACAGATGAAAGGCGCTCAAGATGACGCATAGCGCCAGGTGCATCGCTGCCAGGATAATGCTGAAATCCTAAATATGCAGATTATGATGACGATAACAAAGTGGGTTTCGCTCTACATGCAACTGCTAAAGAAAAACAGTGCAGAACATAGACGCTGCTTACCGGTATATAATAATCAAAATAATGACACGTATTCGAGTGTAATGCCATCGCACCACGAAGGTGAATGCTATTCTTAACGCCAAACTAAATATAACTAACGAGCTTCGCGCTCCGGCCGCATTAACCCTGCAACCAGTGGACAAGAGACTGGGTGGACCGCAGAGCCGATCTGAACGCCGTTCTCTCGTTCAGTTTTTCTTAATTTCTAGTTCTCATGTTTTTGCGGTTGGAGTTCAATAAGCGACTTCGGTTTTCGAGGGGGAGCAGCATAGAATGTTAAGATTATCTACCGTTTCGGTATACACTACATTTTCCATCATCAGGGTGAATGTGGTAACCTTAAAACAATCGGCATGACTTATCCCGAAAGCCGAAGTAGCTTGTTAACGATGCTTTCAACTGCCCAGATTATAATTATAGCGCTCAATGTCAGGACGAACAATGATTGGGGACGTGGCCTTGTAACCTAATCAGAGATACTATCACGAAGATGTCATGGGAGGACCGCGTAAGAACACGAGAAACTTCAGTCAGCATAACCGATCTCCGGATTTTGACCTGAACCCGTGACCTTCCGAATACGAAGCAGAAGTGTTAACCGTTCGACCTCATGTACGTGGTTCTGATATAATTGATTAAATTTTGGGGCAGGATAGCAGATGGCGCTTTGTGGTAGAGTGACACGGGAAGAGACTCACCCGAGAGAGGGACTACAGGCGTGTTGATGCAGCTAATGCTGCAGTCGACGACGAAGAAAGTTTCCAGCGAAAGTATTGGCAGACTGTGTAATCCCACAATTTATCGGTTTTTAGTTCCTTCGTTAATGGCTTTAAAATCGACTACACTGGTTGCTCGCCAGTGTAGACAGAACAAATGAACGAAACTATAACTCAGAATTTATAGGGGCCTACTTAAAGTCATATAACATAAAATTTATCCGCGACAACGTAACGGTTAAGACATGATAACTCGATTCTATCTGGTTTACAAAGTGCCGTTCACTATACATAAATGCAGGGGCTGCTTATGCATGACCCGGTCGACAAAGCCCGTTTGTATACACATAAAAACCAGATTTCAGTGCGTGAAGGTACGTTTTTCGTTAAAGCAAAAGAGCTTTATGTACAAAAATGATATCGTTACGTTTCAGGCGATTTTTAGAAACAATAGATCAGTTGAACACAAAGTCCGACCATTAAACTAAATCCTAAATCAGTTCATTTCACACCCCGCAATCACAATTTATTTTTCTAAGAATAACCTTCTTATTTCCCCAGGGTTCTTTTCGGTCTTGTAAACAGTAACTTTCAAACAGGCGTTCCCATCCACATTTTGTATGCTTGCCATTTTTCCCCATCCGAGGTACTTCTCAAGCTATCTTAATCTCTGTGAATTCACTATCTGAAAAATATCAGATGACCTGTTTAAATAAAGAAGTTTTTCAATGTGTAAAACAGTGGAGAAATTTGGCAGCTGTGCCGTTAGTATTAGAAAACGCTGCAATCGACGCAGTGATCGCTGACAGTAGAAAGTCCATATAGTACCGTTGGCACAGAAGCCAAACATCCTCACTGTATCCCCGAAAATATTATCTATCATCCCTCTTAGATCAAAATATTACACTTACTGTTCTTCAGATAAAATAAGTGCCTTCGTTACAGAACCACACAATGTACTGGAAAACTCACTGTTTAATATATTCTACTTCTCAGCGTTCTCGAAAACAGAGTAATTACATCTATATTCCTCTAAATGTATTAAACATGAACAAATACAAACACGGACCAGCAGCGACTTTTTCGACTTGTTTCTCCGTACTTCTACGGTTCTGTATCCTCTTACTATGAATTAACGTAGTATTTCAAGAATAAATATCAGAGTTTATAACCCTCTGGGAAATACAGCAAAACCGAACTGTTCGCTTCGAACTGACAAAGTGCCGAGAAGACTTGTCTGGAAGGAAACAAAAAAGCGACGAAAGCGCTATCCTTCACAAAAGACAAGAGGAACCACTTCGTTTATCCACGAATTCGCACAACGGCGAGAGAGAGAGGGGTTTAACGCCAAAGTTATTACAGCACCCGGTCCCCAGTAAGTAAGCAGATGAAGTCACTCGGGGGGAGATTGTTATCATGTGTTGGCATGACTGATATATAACCCACGATATAGTCTCCAATAGGACACTGAAGTTCGATTTGTTTATTCTTTCCAATAAGTAATATGATAAAATTTCGGCGAAATGCATCTTATACTTCGGTGACGAACGGATCAACTGTTACCGTAAAAGTTGATCAAATGGAGTTATTATTCTGCGTTTGTCTGCAATGGTGAACAGTCTGTGCTCGCTGTCAATCGCAGCTGGGTTGACGTGTATTCGGTCTGAGGGTGCTCGAATACTGAGATCACGGTTCGAATTTGGTTCGGGCGTGGATGTGTCAGCATTTATCCGAACTGTCTTTTATTGTCCTGTGTAAATAGAGTCCATAATATTGGTCCATCAAACGTCTGAAAAGATTCATTGTTTCAAAAATTTGATTATCTATCTAAAAAGGCCAAGGGGCCTAATAAATTGTATGTGATAAAGAAGTCAGTATATGCAATTTAATTACAGCAGAGGAATTAAAACTTCTGTGAACATTTGCAGAGAATCACGTATAACAGTGCTGTATAATGGAGGAAAGAAAAAACGTTTGCATTTTGGAGGATAAAAATCTTGAAAAATGTGTATTTGGAAGACCGAAGCCGAATTTTTATGATAATATTGCAAAGGGTTTTTGGTGAATACGTTATAGCCATGACGACTCGATTCAGTGTTTCAAATTTGGACAAGTCTTTGATATTAGTGATGTTGAAATATTATAGTCTAATACTGAAAGATGTATTAGACACTTGATCTGAAGATCCATATATGCTGCAACTCCACTTGAATAGTTTTATCACTAAAACTATTCTAATTTACCATGCACACATACAGAATAAATATATCGTTTCTGGCACAGAATATTCTACACATAAAAGGTTGTTAAAGTTTCGCAAAACCGTTCTCAGGTACATTATACTTCAGAATTTTCTTTAATAAAATACCCAATACTATGAATTTTAGAAAGCAAGAAAAAGCTTCAGCGTAATCTCAAACCCAAAGGTAAGCCAAAGTTGTCCCTGGTGTTTAATGAAGCACCAAGCCATGAAGACGTGTGGAAAAGTAGACGAACAACTCCATGCATTCTTAACCTCAGAAATAGAAGGAGGTGAAAATTAAGTCTTTTCAAAATCGAGAATCACGGTCTAATATATCAAGTTAGGTAATCTGCTTAGTAAGTAACAAATTTTGTTATCATAATTGATGCATTCTGATGCAAAAGACCATTTAATTTAGAACGGTAAATGAATCGATTGTAGCGGTACCGTTAAAACGTCCCCTGCGGCACTGTCTCGGATAGAACCCAAAGTTGAACAGTAGTTGAAGATCACAACAAACTAAACAGCTGACAGTGCTTGCCGTAGCAGGCGTTCAGCCGCAATTATGCCCCTGGGTTCTCGTTTCTTGAGAAACTAAAATAATCCCAACGTAAGCAAATTTGCTGAGGGTTTAAAGTTGCTTCTCATGAAGCACAAATTCCACCTTAACTGCTTCGTTTAGCTAAAAAAGGAAAAAAAGTTTCATAGTCTTAAAATAAACAGACACACAGTTGCGAACTTTTCCGTCCAAGGTCTGAAGTGAAGTTTTCTAGAACGTGAAGCACCTTACCAATATTCTACGCTGCTACTTAACTCTAGCAGAAGATCAAATTCTTCTGATTTATATAAATAAGTTTACGTATTATTATTATTACTGTTGATTGTAATAGGTATTTTTCAGCTGTTGTAAAAATCATAAACAAATTAACTGGATTAAAACATCCGTTTTATATTCTAAATTTTAAATGGAAGTAGATGTTCTATTAATAGAGGACCAGTTATGAGAACACAG
>NW_019060210.1:1538611-1558544 GCF_000696155.1 Zootermopsis nevadensis
TTTCGATGTCATTAAGCTCTGCAAGTTTCGTTTGTAACGTTTCCCAGTGCGATGACTAATTAAGAGGATCTAGTACTTAAAAGTACATCTGATGTTTTCCACGGCAGGCCCAAAGATTGTATATTTACTTTGAGACTTAAGCTCTTCAAGTTTAATTAACAGTTATCGTAGTAAAGTTTGTGAGAAGCCGCTCGACTGGAGGCAACAGGATATACACGTGTGAAGGAACTGAGCCTACGACGGGAAATTTAAGCACCGTTATTCATGGTACTAAAGCACGTTCAACTTTGTTCACCACAAATACACTGCGCTGGAATCTAACCTGAGACATCATACGCGTTTCCCATATGACCCGCGGGCCTCCATACTGTACCGGAATAATAACTCAGGACAAGTGACGTCGGGTTAAATTGTGGTACAGCATCATGTTCAGCACAGCATGAATACCGAGCAGGAAGCAGTGCCTGCTGTAACTGTATCATGTGTAATATATAGCTCAGGATATGCAACTCGACGGGGTGAACACAATTACGCAACAATTAATTACAGCAGAACTCCAAAGCCGGAGATCGTACACTCTTAGAGCACATACGCAATATCATCAGAAAGACGAAGAAAGTGGTGAAGCTATTTGGTAAATGATTCTCCACAACGCCTTACGAATACAATACTTATAGGCCCACTCAATGAACAAGAGCATTTGTGATTGCGATAATAATACTTCTTCTGGCGCTGTTAAGTAACACCAGCAGCAAACAAAATAATTTGTTGTATATAATTCAGTTACAGTCCCTTCAAATTACCCGTCTCCCTACCTAATGAACAAACCAAACATGTAACAAATCTTCGGTCCCTACCTAATAAACAAACCAAACATGTAACAAATCTTCGAGTTTCATTACTACTAACCCAGCGGTTGCCATTCGGATCTGTCCTGAGCTACATCAATCCAGTCCAAATAAAAATAACCAACTTCGTAACCTTTCCTATCTCGAAATATTACCACCACATAAATTTTCGTGTTTCTTGATTAATCCTTCGGAGATGCAGGACTATGGGCAGTCCGATGTCAAATACGAAGACACGTCAACTAGGCTGCTACTTTGCAGAACAGGAACGCAAGTGTTTAAATGGCGGCAACAACAAGAAACAACCTTATGTCGAAGATGCTAGGCTTCTGTTTTCCAAAATCTTGCAGTCTTTCGAAAATATCTCAAGACGAAGACAACCCTCAAGTTGCGAATGGTGTGTGAACGGAAGTGACGAATTAACTCCACTGGCCTTCGTAGGATGAACTTCAGGATTTGCTAGAAATACTAAAATTGTTAAGAGGTACATGGAAAGTGGAAAACCTGAATGGTTTCGTTAATATTATGCCTAGTGCCACAGCCTATACAGAAAACTGTACGGCTGTTTCATAAAAACTTGTAAGAGCTGCAATGTGCCCTAGTAGTACTTTTGTTAGTAAAGCACTTTTCCTGTTGTGTCATGTACTACAATTGTATCAAAACAAAATATAAACGATGTATATTTCTGCTACAACTGGAAATTATTTAGAAATGTCAAATTCAGACCATACGTGTACGTGACCACAATAAGCTATTCATTTATCAGTAACACAAATATTCTGGATATTGTACAAATATGAATGATGATACAACGGAGGGTGGAGTTAATTTGCCATTGCAACTATGCAAATTCAACCATGTGAACATTTCAGTTCTTGCAATTTTTTTTTTTTTTACCTCAGTTAAATCAATTTCGCTTTCGGCTAGGACATCGCTATCCGCTAGTATCATTTATTCAACGCTCGGTTACTAGGAAACATTTTTCACTGTTGCTATTACCAAACTCAGTGTTTTCCTATCATATTATCGGCCGACAGGCACTGTTGACGCGTGCAATTATCACTCCATTGGTTCTAGTCTAATGGCACACTACTTCTACGAGAGCAGTCGATTCAACAAATAATGAGGAAAAATAGGTTTTGTTTAGCTCTGTTTTCATGATCGTAACAAGTCAAAGATGATAAGCAGGGATTTATAAAGTTGTCTCACTTGTCATTTTTGTTCTGACAGACGGGTAGGATGGCTTATGGATTACTATCTACGCTATATCAACTTAAAAGATTACTCAGCATCGAAGGAGTTGAGATTATGATGATTAGCTTAAAAGAGAACGCAGACAGAAGTTACAGTTTTAGTATAATCTGACGTTATAACCCTGAATGCTCCTGAAAGTACTGACGAAAGTCATAAAAATCTCAAACATTATAGCGAGTTCTCTGCCGGATATTCGAAATGGTTGTCCCCATCACAAACCGGTCACACCAACATATTCTAATTTGTAATTTGAAGGACAAATTACTTACTTGTTGTAATTTAAAAGGATTCAATTGTCTCCGAATTATAATGTGACCAATGTATGTGAAGTAGCATCGTTAAGTGAAAGAAGAATAAGTAGCAGTGCAATTGAAAAAACTCCACAGTCCTTTCTGTAATATATATAACGTAAAGAATGTCTACAATCAGTGTAAATAGTTCACAGTCACCTTGACAAATTCGGAGATAGTGCCTTAAAATCTGTCACGGTCGCCTCTACTTTCTTAACTTAGTATCTTAAGTTTATATCAAATCCTTCTCATCCAACTCGTCACAAAATAAAATAAGAATTTAGCCAAAGATCTATTTTCTGAATATAAATTCGTTTGTAGATATTAACTGATAAAATATGTGCATGTTATTACACAACCCACTTCGTTTTAACGGTAATAACAAAATAACGTACATTCCCCATCGGAAATACATGGTTATGTTAGTGACATACTTGTTTACCTATTAAATAAACGAACAGGCAGATACAGGGTATTACCATGGTTATATCTGAAAACAATGTCGGTTCTTTCGGACCTAGACAAAATTGCTCTAAGCGCTGCCTACGCATATCCTGTAAATAATCCGTCATCCGCATTTAACTGAAATCTACGCGAGTGTGCATACATGTAAACAAAAGCTTTCAGTATTGACACGCAAACTGGCAAGGTATTAATACCATAATACAGAATTAAGGCCGCGATAACCTCATTTTTGGGACCGGTTTTGCAATCAAAATTCCTGCAGGTTTTGCCTCATTATAAACGTACTTCTCATCGCAGCGTTCTTGCCATTGAATGCAGTAGTTTAAGGAGTCGCAACCAGACACGACATTGATGCTGCTTTCTTTACAGTATTTTATTGTGTATTAATATTTCTGTACGATGGATCAACAAGGTGATATATCGCTTATTGCAGTGATCGTCGTATGCTTTTCAATTTACGGAGAAGCAAAATACGAGCTACAGAAACAAAAATCGAAGTTGACAAACATATAATAATTCTACGATATTTACCAATTAACTAATTACCTAAGTAATTATATCATTAAACAGCCGTATTTACCTACGAGTTCACAGGCGTCTCAACCCAGAACAACAAAATTGACGTCTAAGTAACTTTCTGAAAGGAATCTCAAGTTTCAGGACCAATAATAACAAAGACAGCCAATGGATACGATACTGTGCCAGTTCAATACAGTTCCACGAACATGTTTATCAAAGATCCATTTTTAAACTATGCTCTTTTCTCAGTCTCTCTTGTGACGTTTATCAAAAGGGTTCTCCACCATGGTTATGTATTTATTTCTTGTTACTTTCATCTGAATCGCGTAGTGTAGTCGGGGCGAGTCAGTGCGTTCGAGATCCGTTAGATGTAACAGGGAAGGGGATCAGAGGGGTTGAACGGGTAGCAGATACTGACAGTACTGCAAACATTATTTCCAACCGGCGGTAGTTGGTAACTCGCTAACTAGTGGCGGTCATAAGAGGCACATATTCGCCCCGGTTACAGTAAAACCACTGTGAAGCCTCTTCGCTACGTAATATCTTCCAACAGACACTAACATTTCACTGTAAATACTTTCTTGCCCACTGCCCGCTTTTGAAACACCTGTGATTAAGTTAACGTCAGTTTTCAAAACTTTTTCAACACTTTAATATATTTCCGAAAACGTAAAATAATAAGTTATGGAGAGTTGTAGCAAACATTTCTGAAAAAAAAGATATTAGGCTTTCTGGCTAATTTCACACCACGCCCAATCGACGGCCACGTTTTAGTGTATTCCATGATGCACAATTATTATGTAACAGCGATGACGTAACTCCATGTCATGTAAAATACGCAGTGTATGATACGGAGAGAGTATGGGAAGGGGGGAGGACGGTTTGTGAAGGAGAGTGCATCATAAACAATGTCATATGACACACAAATAGAGCCTGCAGGTACGGTCCTGTGACAGCCACTGGCCGGCCCGCGTCCTGACAAAGAACGGAAATGTAATAAGCCGTAACAGCTTATACAAACTGGTCCACTCCATCCATGCATCTTCGCTTTGAGTTTTGCACCCCCTGAGGGTTTAATCATGCGATGTCATAGCACGGACTTTCACGGGTTTGTTTTGTCTGCATACAGTTTTCTCCAATATTTAGAAAAAGTTTATTTTACTTTTTTACCTGTCTATTCTCATTCGGTTCCAAAAAGGAACATCACGAAGAAACATGATGGGGTACACACAAGTGATATTTCTGCTGGAAATTCCAACAGTGATAAAAGAGGAGTAACGGTCTTCGCCAAAAACTCTTTTTAATCGCCGTATTCAACGAACAATGCTCAAAATAAAAATAGCGAAATAATATGTTAAAATATTCAAGACGAATTTATTACACAAGCGAAAGTATTCTTAGGAATATATAAATCAGCAAAACTGTTTGCTTCTTGGCCGAATTTTACTTAAAATAAACCGTAGTGAAATAACAAGATTATTTATTACAATAATTTTATATATATATATATAATCCCACTGACAAGCAAGAGGTACGAACAATGCGATAAGATGCGACATCACACGTCTTTCCTATTTATCGTCGTGACGACGCATCGCAATCGCTTTATTTAATGAACGATTGCCAAGCGACGAACCAGAATCAGGGTTACACAGAATCAGGGCAGAGACGAGGAAACTGGAGACACAAAAGATTTTCACACAATATATATCGCTCTGCATATGTTTTCATGTTGATGAGAATTAAAATTAACTAATGGGGTATGAGACCAGTTACGTTGTCCCCTTTCTTAATTAAACATCACGCCACGAAGACGTATCTCTGTGCTCACTTAAGCACTATACCATACAGATATATCTACCAGCATTCTTAACTTGGGCACTAGATGCAGGTAAGTGGCCAGCTTCAGGCCACGACCGCTTTAACCCAGGGTGAAAAGACCCAGTACCCACTGCACAGGAGACTCAATAGAACCCAAAACAGACACAGACGCTGTGGTGAATAGTAAAACATGTTTTCGTTTTGGAAATCGGGCTTATAGCTCTAGTCGCTATTTCGCCTGAGTTACCCCGGGTCCCAGATAAGATCAGTAAGTTAATTTTAGACGTAATATCGAACCTTCTTTGTTAATAGAACAGAGTTACCTGCAAAGAAATTTTGCTGGTTTAAATTCAATTATAACTGATACGGTAGGTGCACACCCCGACAAGGCAGTAAGTGAACAGTGGAAGCTGACTTAATAGAGTGCATTCCAGATCGTACAGCTCTACATTATCAAACACCTGTTTCTATGGCAACCGATTCAATCAAGAATACCTGAACGTAAAACTATTTTTGTCTTTCGATACGATTACCAGGATATTAAGAAAGTTTTAGAGGCTGCACGAAACTAACAGAAGTCTGTCTGTCTCCATCACAAGAGATTCCCTAATGTAGTTTACGTTAAAACCCCTCATAACTTCCAACCGGCACTGAACGACATGCTTTCGACGTTAGCTTCTCTTCCGTTGATCTGATTTCTTTGAAGAAACTGAAGAAGTCAAGTGCTTCTCTGAGACTCGTCAGTGATGTGTATATAGCACTGTCGGTAAAATAGAGGAATACAGTTCAAAGAGATGCCGATGTGAAGAAATACTGCGGTTGTGCTAAGCTGACTGGGGAGAGATGACATGTATTATGAAGATAAAGTCACATGAAAAGGTAAGATGACATTCATGATATAACTGTTTACATTACAAAAGATAAGTATTAAACAACACATACAAATTTAAAGTAGCTATGAAAGAAACTTGAAAATCGGTGTAAAAATTAATGGCTAGCTCATAAATGAAGAATAAATCCGTGCAGATAGACTTACCAGCATTATTTTTACGTAGATGTGTAATGCAAAAAAGTATTAAAAAGGCGATTGGATATGTAACTATGTGGTATGTGACGCAAACAAATGCACTACAAGGCATGTGAAATAAGTCCGTATTTATCTTAGAATCATCTGCGCCTAGATACGTTGCTATATTCTGAATCTTAACAGATTCGAATGAAAAGTAGGATGAAAAATGTGTGTTAAACATCGTTGATAAATTTTCCATTCAATAACTAGTTTAGCGTTAACAGTAATGTATCTGAATCATGTTCTGGAGATACCATGTTCAAATCCTGGTACGATGGAAACTATCCTGAGTACTATCAATAGTAGTTATAGCATATCAGTCAAATATGTACCTCAATCGGCGGAAATCGAATGAGTATTGAAGATGATTATAAATGATGAACACGTAAGGACTTGAAAGTGGGGGTGACATATTTCAAGTTAATATTCAATAATATTATCCCTGTACAGACTGAGTAAAACCGCTAGAAACATCAGTCAGAGAAGCAGGTAATGCTCTTAAGATTTCAACTGAATACCTTCCAGACACAAAATATAGTGTTAACCATGCAGGAACCTGTTCGACACCGACGTATTAAGAAATGTATAATATAAGATGGTCGTCTCCAAATGTAAGTGGTACGGAAGTTTGTCCAAAACAATATGTTAGCTTGTCAAGTTTGTTGAAAAATGAAGGTGTGTAGGTACCATGTTCAAATTGGTCGTAAAATGAATTGGCAATTATATTTAATAAAATCAAATAAAATCTCCAGTCACGATATGCACGTACGTAACTGAAGCAAGACATCTAGTCTTCACTTTTATTTGCCAACAAATATATGAACGAATGAGTAGCATCTTTATTTTATAAGGAAGGCTGCAACAAGTAGCTCAAAAGTTTACACATTGATGCAAATATTTAAATTTCTTTAACTTCATTTTAGCCTGTATTTTTAAAGAGGTCACAGAATTTTAAGTGGTACAATGTGCATCATTAAGCATCATGAGAGATAAGACCAGTATCTCAAAACAGGTAACAGAAGTTTCCTTCCGAGTTCTTACACACTCAATCCTCTTGTTTCCTAATACATAACAAAATTACAAGAAATACATTTACTTTTACTTTCAAGCTATTGGTGGGGTCCAGTGGTGAACTTTTTATCAAGAGTAATAAACTTTCGGATCCCATAAAAGTCGGAGAATTTCTTGACTAGCTGAGAACAGCTTCTCAATAAAAACTGTGCTCTATGTACTTATTTGCTTTTAATCCGATCTGTAATCTACTGAACATCAGCAAATGGACAGCAAATTTCCTCTTCTTACCCCGGAAACCGATCACAGCTTGTAGCATCATAACATCAATTCATAAAATATTATTTACTAATTATCTAGGAATATCAAATCATAAAACATTCAATTACAAGTTGACAAAGTATTTTTAAGCAAACAGAAATTACCCGTTTATACAGTCGGCTGTGCCTATTAAATTTGTCTATTTAAATTCGAATACGTATGATTTAACACGTTAATTATTACAGCTCTTCCGCCTTGAACATTATAGGCAAATTAAATTAAGTTCGTTAATTGAAAAATCCTTGAAATGGGGTTTTCGAAAATTGAACATAATTTAAGTATTAATTATTTTATTCCAAAAAAGGCGTCAATTCCCTAAAACTAAACTACGAACTCAATGGTATTAATAAAGGACTTAAATACGTAAACGCCAAATACTGTGTTAAAAATGTTCCTGGAGATATTTTACAGGCTACCGCCAGGCACCGATTGGGCTTTCATCTCGTTCATGCCCAAGAGCAATTCAAATTTGGGGACCACCAATTCCATGCGGCGTACAAAGGTGGCTGACTAGGAAGTCAAGCCTCACTCGCACACCAACAAAACAGTTTTTCTTAGGGTTGTGCATAAAGATTAGCGGCGTTTCCAACGCAGGCCGCAGGTTAAATGTTTTACACACCTGATACAGGCCAGCGAGATGCCGAAGTTAACAGAAGAATTCACTTTACTGTGAAGAGTAACACCAGTGGAAAGGGTATCAAGTTGTTATACACCCTGTCTTCCACCGTCCCTTATGACGAGTACTGTATTCGCTTTGTAAACAATTGCATGGGAGGATGTTACACAGAACTATTTTCTTTCATCGTTGTTTATGGGATAATAGGAAAATTAATTAGATATCAGAGTGCACTCCTGTGTAACTTGACTACTGTAAACATGCATACGAGTGTATTTGTATTAGCTTCCCAAATGCCATATTCACAGCCATTAGAACTTCCAAAGCGCAAAGCTCTCCAGGGCGATTATGCTCCTCTAATGCAAGTGTCAGACCCTCATTATGTCCTGCTGTTAGGCAAAGGGGTTCGCGATCAACTGCAAGGAACCATTACCACGCACCATTTTTAAGGCAGCACTCCTGTATCACTGCACAGTAGCGGCTACTAATATTTAAAATTTGGGATTCGTAATCAGCGAATAATCTGACCGCAAATTTCTCCTAAAATGTCATTTTGTGTTAAATAATATGGAAGTACACAGAACCTTACATTATAAATCTGAAATGAAAGAGTTAGAAATTTTTTTATGAGTGTGTCACCAAGAAATTACTAAACGTAAATAACCCCACCAAGGCCTGCGTTTATAACTACGTAATTTAATGTACAAAAACATATTAAAAGTAACAAAACACAGTCCTGTTCACATTACCACATTGCACGTGAGTTATAATTCAGAACAGCCTAAATTTTCTAAATAACGGTATAACATTTCGATTTCTTCATGCCATGCCAGGAAAGCTCATGTTTCTCCATTACCTTGCCGAGCATTTGCTTCTTGGAATCAGGAAATTTTCCTAAATCCTACTCAGACAAGGCACAGGACTCTGCAGTATAAGAGATGAATCAGGCGTTCTTCTCGTTCTAGCGTGAGCGAAAAACACCTTATGGGCCTGAACATGTCTGTAATGTGTGACAAATCCGAACAGACAACCTACATGGCCGATGGTCGTATCAGTGAACCAATGGCCTAACGAACGACAATATCCTCGGTCCATAGTACAAAAGTGACCTACGTGAAGTAGCGTGAAGAAAAGCCGAATTTTAGTGCACTCCAAAGAATAGTCCTACAACTTTCCAGTCATGTTTATCATTACGTATTTTCCTTAAAACAAGATTTACCTATTCTGCTCTGAACTCACAATTTAAGGAAGAGTGACATAACCTTGGACCTCAAAACCGCAAAGATTATAAAAAGTTCAAAATTACACAAAGAACTCTCTTTCAAACGAAAGCATTAGGCCCACATGCCTATTATGATGACTGTAGAACGCGGGCTTGTGTGGAGGGTGAAATGCGGTAACTGACGAGTGACACGCTGTACAAAATATGATTAAAATTGTGAACTTCGCAGAGGCAAATCACTGTCACTGATAACTGAACGGTTACTGAACTGCGATAGTATTGTGACTCAGTTAATTCAACAACCGAAGCCCTGCATAATATTTTTAAGTCGGGTTCTCTTTCACAAAAGACTGCGTCCGCCCAACACCGAGATTTCGTAACATGTTAGTTTCTACTCACGATGACAGGTTTTAAGCACCTAAGCAAACTCAAAGCTACAGAAACACCCCTTGTCGCCCGTCTGTATCACATTTTTCAAAATATTCGCGTCTGTCTTCCTTATATGAAGGCCGTCTTCTCTACGAGACCCACTTTTCCAGTTACAACCCATTTTAACCCAGAATATGTTTGGGGCATCATGCCATGAGGGCGTATCAACATATGTACATAATTGGAGTCACTCTTATTGTGTCTGAAACATAAAATTGTGGACTGTGTGTACGGCCAGAAGGGTTTCTCCGCACTGAGATACAGGCAGTTACGTCTGGGCGTAGTAATGCACATTTCTAAAACAAAATGAGCGAAAGAATTGAGTCCCCTGTAAATCAGTAATTTTGTTGATTCGCCATTTTGGCATGATCCACTCGATATAATCGTGTCCGTGAGCTTCTTATCTTAGGACTGTCGAGGTAGCAGGTGTTTCTAAACTTGCAATAAGGAAGAGAATCTCGAGAGATAAGCAGGTTTCCGCTGAATAGTTATTAAGTGGAATTAAACTTTGTCATATTAAAATCTGACAAATGGTTACAATTTAAAATGACACTAAATACATTGACTCACTAACAAAAGGAAACAACTCTGATACATGCTCGGTACTGAATTGGAATTCAAGCAGTTACTGTTTCAGATTTTATTTTGCTGATTTCGTAATGAAGTACCAACTCATGCCCTCCTTTTGCAACTTAATCCACGCATTTAATTAATCGGGTTTGTCAAGTTTTCAACAATACCGGGGCGAGGAGTTTAATTTCACGGTAACCGCACTCTAGATCGGCCTGATAAATGTGTCTGGGCTAAGTTCATATAAACAGTGCTTAGTCTGTAGAAATTTGCGAAGTAAAAAAATATTATATGCCTAGGCGTCATTTTGTAGTGGTTATGTTTCATAATACATCGCACAGATGTCAATTCAGTTTGACACACAGTTTTCAGAATGTTACTTATTAAATAATTTATTTTACACTATTTATATAAAGAAAGCGATTAAAATGTAATTAAAAGTTCAAAGAATTGATACAATTTCGGGGCAAGGTCCCACATTAAAATATTTATCAAAATATTTTCTACGTATCAAATTAATTCTTTGTTAACTCTTGCTGCAATTAGGACAGTGTGTGCACCCGACACATTTTCAATTAGTCGTTTACTAAGATGTGTCCTCAGTACAGAAAACTGTGTCCTCAACAAACGCATTATGTTCTTCCAAACTGCCCGAATTTTAATTTTGAACGGAAATTTAAAAGTGCGAAACTGAACAGCAGCTCTTTAATAAGAGACACTCGTTTCTCAATTCTAAAGGCTTCTCACCAAGGTATATTACAATTAATGCCGTATTTTTGGACTCTGTCCACTGTCCGATATTCTTACATAATACAGTTTCAGAAACCATATCCGTTTCCGTCCGTGTTCTTTTCATAATACCAGAGGATAGCAAAAGTTCACTAATCCAGAAATAATAAGCCTCTTGCTTACATCGGAGGCAATTAGTGCAATTGACAGTAGTAATTAGGATAATTGTACACAATTATAATTTTCATCAACATGTAATCGGACAAGCAACACATAATTTGGACTGCTGAATTTTTGGACCTGCAAAAAACACACAACTTTTCGAAGAGTGGATCACTTTTCGCCCTCAGGTGTCAGGAAGTAACACGTTATTTGAATTATTCAAGATGTCCTGAAGCAATGAGCTTTCTAAACCATGGACCGCAATAAAGGAAACACTAATTAAAATATTCTGACTCCACTGATGTGGTCCTGAACTACCACTAAGTAAAGCAAATGGTCTAAATTCGTTATCATCGTATCTAATTTTGTCACATTTTGACTGGCAGGTGTCTTGCTCTAAATTTTAATTAAAATCTAGAATGGGAGAGAACGCCCACTCAATTGTTACTAAACCGGCTCACTTACCTTAAATAGAAAACGACATTTTAACCTGAAATTCTGCAAAGATATTTCACACATGACTGCAAATCGTGCAACTGTGTGTTTACGAGTATTTGCATTTTAAAAGACATAAGTTAAACTGCTCACAAAATGTGCGTAAGTTAATACTGAACAGGACAGAATAGTCTTGCGTGTATATTCTGTAATTGAGGAAGGGATGCGTACGATAAAATGAAGTTTCTATAGTGGTATTTGTAAAATTACGACCAAACCGCAAGATATTTACTGAACACATTGTCTTCGTTATTGCTATAACATTGAAATAAATGAAATGGGTTATTTATATTAACCGTCTTAAGCAAGTACGAAATCTGAAGACATGATTACATAAATGCATAAAGTGAAAATTCGAATTAATCTTACCTTTCAATATCTTTGATACAGACGATCCTCCGCCCGCCAAAACAAACACTTGTCGCTAAATTAACGTAATCTTCCGTCGGCTTATTACCGACGTCGAAGTGAAGACATCCGCTACGGTCGGAGGCCGCGAGCCGACTAAACTGCACGGGCGTTGCGACGCCGCGTCCAATCTGCGAGTTGCGAGATGATGACTAAGCGACTTTGCGCACACAAGTCGTGGCTTCAGCCTCCGGTGTCCAACTGTCTGCGAACAAATTCCGTTGAATAGGACCCATGTCTTGGTACGTGCAACAGTAAAATCAAAATTGTGACAGCAATTTCTGATTAATACTTACAATTTGTAAGGTTTGTGTAATTTAGGGCAGCAGTAACTACTAAAACTGATACTTAGGATGAAATTAAGAACGAAATGAACTCAATAAATGCAATGAGAAATATTTCACTTTCTCGCCCTCTTCAAAAACTAACAAATAATTTAACTAATTGTTATTGTGATAAATTCAAGACGGATGGAGTTGGAGGCGACAGCGTGCTGGGCGATGGAAAATTCAGGCGATATTTTAGTACATATAAATAATTTTGCAGACCTAGATGTAGATGGGCTATCCTCCCATATATAAGTGGTTGTTAACTGAATAAAGTTTGAGAGTGTAGACCAAGCACGTCAAATTCGGTGTCTGCTTGAAGACCTTAAAAAGGACGTGACTGTTCCGAGGCCTGTCACATGGGTGAGAAAATGAATTTTGCCCAATTTTATTAATTCCGAGCTTAAGATTGAGATATATTTTCCTTCCTGTATTTCTCACAAGCGTACACAAATCTGAAATTCATTTAAACAAATTTTCGCTTTATTTTAAGCTATTTAATTAAAATTATTAACAGCGGTACACAAGCAGCTATTCATCCAGAATTTAAAACTCGAAATTTATTGAAATCGGTACATCACGTATAACTGTAGGACTGACTGGAACCGTACAAAATGTAGAAGAGGGCTATGAGTGTGTCATGCCTGGTTAAACAGTATTCGACCGTCTCAGGGTGTGACCACCGGTAAACTTTAGTTAAGATCAGGATTCATTAAAAAAAAAAAGACAAGGAATTTATTGAGCAGTTTAGGGAATATTAGTTTCTATACGACTGTGTTAAACAGGTATTTGAGTTATCAGGGTATCAAATTAGGCTCCTCGCTGAAAAAGAAAAAAAATTGGAGGTACACCCTCTACGAAAACAGAGCATTAAGGATAATACCTGAGTAGAATAAGTAACAGTGAACGAAAATAGATAACTCGCTTGTTTAAAATTCTATGATTATCATATAATAAGCACATTAATAATACATAATACAGTTATTTTAGGGATGCCTGCTGAGGCTATGCTTCGTCCAACAAAATACCGAGACGGGAGCGAAGTGGAAAAATGGGGCCATGGACTGTTGTAAGTTACTACCACAACGTTGTTATTTTAAAGAGGACTAAAGGAACACAGTGACATTTCAGGTTCTTATGGCGTCTGGGATGTTTCAGAGGTGCTTTCTGCCTCCATCATCAGGGCCCTGAAGATGGAGACAATATGCACATTTTCCCCAGCGCAACAATCCAGAAGGCCTTCTTCTTCATAAATCAATACAGACGAACTGATCGGAAAATATATAACGGATTGGAGAATTAGAACTCCGTGCACTTTTTTAAAATAGAGAATAGGTTCTGGATGAGACAACTTGAGAAATATGGAAGGATAATATCGAAACGGGCCTTTGAGTAATATAAGTTATGAAGACGTAAACTTAACTAAGGAAGGGAACAAGACTTATGAAATTAATTTATCTTACGCATGCAAGCAATTCCCTATACAGTAGGAAATGCCATGTTGGTTGGTGGTGTACACAATTTCTATGGCATGATGGGCGAATTCGACTGTTGTTTGAGGTATTATTAGAATAACATCTGGAAAAGAAGGGACGGACACGCAAGTTGATCAGATGAACCCGAGCTGAGGACCACCTGGCGTCTTCCCTATTCGCCATTTCATTACAGGTGCAGCGTGTTCAGTGCAGTAATCTCGCGATCAGCTGGTACTAGCACAGCAATAGTGCCCGTTCGTGGGCGCAGTCACAGCTGTGCGTCTCCACCGCATAGCATCGACAGTTCTCCATGACCGCCTCCTTTCATGTCCTTGTAATTCACGTATATTTACTTTAGGGACAGGGTAATGAAATCCCGACCGGTGGTTTCCAAAATGAGAAACAACCTTGCTAGATGCCTCATGCCCTCTGTGTAACGTTTGGGTGAACTGGCCAACTTTCAAGAAACTGGTGAATTCGTATAAGCCGAGGTAATCTGCAAAATGTTCCTACGTCCCCGTCATGCATAGTAACATAGCAACCGTGACACTTTTGAGGCACTGGCAACATCGAACCTTTCGGCTTAAAGTCCTTACGTAAAAACATACAAACTGGATTAAAATCGTTTTGCGAGCAATGAAAATACAAACAGAAAAGCAAATAGAACTATAGAAGGATTTGAGGTTTTCACGGCGGTGAATCCGAAGATGGCTGTCTCATGGGTTGTTGCGCCGTGCAGTCTGGTGGAAGTTTACCAACGATTCATAGATTTATAAAAAAATATTCAAATAAATCGTTCCTGTATATAAATCAAAGACGTAAAGATGGTCTCGACACGTTATCTGGATGTAGTAGGCAAGAAACGCGTAACCTGCAATTCTGAAGATTCTCTTAGTGAGAAACCTCTCAGAAAACCGAGACGAAAATGGGAAAATATTAAAGAATGTTACCTTTATCTGATACTCTACAGTAACTTCGTTGTTAGTTAGACTGAATAATTGAAGGACTGGTAAAAACACTGCACGTATTATTTTCCAAATTAGAAAATATGAATTTAACTCCAATCATTAACATTAAGCCAAATCTCGCCATATGTATCCTCCATGTGAATTATATATATTTGTAACCTTATTTATAATGCATATAATAATAATAATAATAAACCTTCTAAGTTACAAAAAATCATAATTTGGAAATCTTCATGTGATGTAAATACTGCTCCAGATTATTGTATATTAATCGTTTTTCTTATCTTCACACGCGCAGTATCCCAGAAGACGGTCATCTACAGTGAATGCTGTTATCAGAAAAAATAATTTAAGAACTTACCAATTAATAACCTACCTGCTGTCAATTTCGTATCAACAGAGTATGGAGTGGGGGAGATATTTAAACTCTGGATATAAACGAACTAAAAAAAGGAGTAAGAAGCATGTAAGTGAATATATAACAAAATTGTTTCAAGCGATGTTAAAAGATGCTGTCACAGGAGTCCCCACACCGCACTTGGCATTTTACGATGACACAACTGAAGCAGCACATCCCTCGGGAACATATAAAACTCGTCATGCACTATATCGCAGTACATTGCGGGCAATTTCTGAGGAAAAGTACCTCTCACATTTGTCTCTCAATACTAAATGGGCGTAAGTTCAACGCGAGAATGAAGCAGCCGACCATTACTTCGAAAGACAAGGAAATTAATGCGTAGAACTGACATAATTGGCGTGCAGTTTGAGTAGAAAAGAGATGTTAAATTACAACAACATTTAATGGCTTTGCTCGTGATTATTTAACAATGCTAAACAAATTGAAGATGTTATTTGGTATCGAATAAAGGCAAAAATCGGGGAACTAACAAAGTCTCAGGGTGAAAACGACGAGACATATTTTACCGGTATGAATCTTTTGGGATTGAAGAAAAACACGTAAGCGTTTGTCACGATAGCCAATGACATAACTGGGATTCAAACTAGGTACACTTTGATGGGCTACTAGGTTAACTAACCTGTTTAGTGTTCACATTTTACTGTAATTTTCCAGAAATGACTGGAGCTATAACAATGAATGATTGTCGGCTGACCGGAATTCGACTACCGAGAACCCAAGCCGAGGCCGGAAGAATTTAAACTTTCAGAATAAATGTCCGTTTTAACCTTTAAAGATTGCAGACTTAAAGTAACTTCTGTCGTGCTTATTCGAGAAACAGTTTCTTTTCTCTTACAAGAATTTAGTGTACTTCGTGTGCTATGCTTTACAGTGTAACGGGCTAAAAAGTGTGGGAATTCAAAGAGGCGACTTAATTAATTTTTGTATAATTAAGGTTTTACCGTCTCACACACGCGTAGTGTTCAGGATTGATCGCTCACTATCGAATTTTAAAGCTAAAAATACCGTACAGTTATTTTCTCTGAAAACGTGGAGTAAGAGGGAATTTTTATTAAAATTGTCCCTTCACTCCTATTTGCATGAGGCATGTCACTAAAGGAAGAATTATATGAATTTAATTTATGAAATGTCATCGCCAGAAGATGAATTATTCTGTCACTTGTGAAAGTGCTGATGTGAACACGATTCTTAGCATATGATCCATAGGCGGATATTATAAACACAGCTACAATATTTTGGGTTCAAAACAGGAAATTTCTTAACAACCTGAACAACACTAAAATGCCAGCAACGACGAATTCGAATCACGGAATTACTTCGTTAGCTGATCTGATAGATTGAGGGTACAGAAGCCAATACATATAAGGCAATAAACTTATTACGGAATAAACCCTAACCTGTTACAGGTAAAACGAGAGGTTTTATTAATTCATCAATATGAAATCACAATCGAAAATAAGCACAAGAGGTTGCTTAATAACTCATTCTTATTGGCATAAAATAGTACAAAATATTAACACCGATTGACGTTGTTCACTTTTCGATCCGAACCAATTGCATTCAATAAATGGAAAGCACAAACGTTAGGTTTTTTGTACAACCTTGCGTAAGAAGCTGGTTTAGACACAAAAAAGTAATAACAAATTTTTAAGAGAAATAATCGTGATAACAAGAGGATAAAAATTCTTTGGCTTGTGTTTCATAGAGAACAAATAA
Organism: Zootermopsis nevadensis; assembly: GCF_000696155.1. The sequence goes on from NW_019060210.1 coordinate 1,555,747, forward strand.
ATAACTGTGTCTCGGACTGGCGTTCTTCCAATAGTCACTGTGCCACTGCATAGGTTTAAGGAAACTGTTTAAATAAATTATTCACATTTCTCCTTTTCTCCTGTTTTTTCTGCCGAGGAACTTGACAGCAATGCTCGTAGAAGTTACACAAACACATATACACAATGTACGTATGTGTGTGGAACAATAAATTTATTCTAATAGAATATTCAATTCAGAAAAGAATGCGTTTAATTTTACACTGGTTCTTGGCTAAACGCTGGTTTTCGCAATTACATATTCCCAAGAAATCTTTAGGAATTTAAAACCACTCATTCATTTCTCCAAGACATCCGTCAGATAGCGTTTCTTCCCACTTTTATTACTTAGATGGTTATCTTCTGAGTTGTGGTTTCAGAGGTCCTTGCTTCAGCAAAGAAATCTGAATCCACGACGCCACATCCCAGCCCAACCTCAAATCCTACTTTCATTATTATTTTACATTTACATTGTAGGATACAAATGCCAGCATCCGACGACAATTGCATGATCCCTGAAACGAACCTGTAATGATCCCCTTGCATAGCGCACGCTAAGTTTCTTGTTAGAAACGAACAGTGTTTCAAGTACACGGCTGTGGCGGCCGCTAAAGATTATTCTTAAGCGGTTTACGAACCCAGGTGGACGTCACATAAAGTCACATTTTTATACGTTAGAGGGACTGGAAACCGAAGACGCAGTTGCGTTTTTAATACTCTGGGTCTGATCGGTTCCAGGTCAGCGCCGGCAAAATGGCCCGAGCAGGAAACCACGAAATCTCTTTTCTGCCGCTTACAGTCGGTCGACCTGGCGGGTCAAATCGACCAGGAAGAGGGGTGAAGGGGTCAGGGTTGACACCAGCTCGAGTTGGGAGGGGGGAGGGTCAGAGGTGATGGAGGTCGTGAGCTGTGAAAATATCATACAGCCTATGATACAAGACAGAGCTGGTGTGGGATATGGAACTGTGAGTTTCGGCGAGCATATTCAACGCTGGTGGGTAAGACGCATTGGGGATGGGGTAGAGGACATCGTGTATACAAGTGCGGTTCCTAAGCTAGTTAACCGTTTCCACGCTGGATTCTGTATTAAATCCCCGTATTCTGGTGAAGGAAGAAGCCGGTGGGAAATATCACGAATCAGGGAGATCAAGAATGAGTGCAGTTTTTTCATCGGAAAACGTGAAGGAAATATTCTGCATGGATGATCTAGGCGTAAATGGACGGGCGTACAGGAACATTAAAATGGATTTTTAAACAAGATATGAGGGCATGAAATGAATTCAACTGACTGGGTGACGGGATTTTGCAAATATGATAATAAACGTTCGGTTTCATGAAAGACAAGGAATTCATTGTCAAAATTTGAATCTTGGACAATGGACTTGGTCTTTTTTAGTAGCTGTTATCTCATGTCTGTGGTGGAAATGAAATACGCCTCTTCGCTTCATGAGTTTGTTCCAACTGGCAGCTTTTGAATAAAATGGCAGACTCTCGTTATGAGCATTTATGGGTCAAGGGCCTGGCAAATGTGTGTTTAGCGAAAGGCTATTTGTCGCTGTATGTATTGTGTTTATACATCTATATCAGATATTAGAAGCTGGTGTCCACCAAAACTGTAGTTTCTGCGCATGCTAGGTCCAGTTTCAGCAAAGAAGAAATCTACACTTCAGATGTAATCACACAATTTAGACTTACGTAACGTAGAGCGGTTGACAATTAGAAATATTTATTTCCGTTATTAAATACTCTGGACGAGGCCACGTCTGGTTCTTTTATTACAGCTAGACTCCACAGCACAGAATTCTACTTCAGAAAGTAATGCTGAAGTAAATTCAAATTTAGTTTTTAAGAGGTTTCACTTTATTGGATATTTGAATGGAGAAGTGCGGAGAAGTTATTTTTCGTCATATTAGTTTCCATCCTGCTGGAAACGTGAACGAGAGATCGAAAGAGCAGGAAGCCAGAGAGGTCCTGTAGAGAAGTTCTTTTGTAGAGGAGAAAGAAGTCGGGCTAGGCTAGGATTACAGCGCCTCCCGGTTCAATCGGTCAACATGCGCCCTCAGAACTCGTATATGTACTTATAGCGTTCTTTAAAGCCGATCAAATCAATCCTACCTTTAACTGGAGCCAATGCGGTTGAAGTAAGATGCAACTCATCCGGTCTTTGGCACATGCTTGAAATCAGTTAATTGGTTCTTCAATATGCCATTAAAATATAAAAAGCTTGGCAACGTTCTGAAAGCTATGAAACTTGTTAGCCACTGTGTTTGATCTCCGCACGATCCGAAGTGTGTGTCAAGTGTAAGGACATTTGTACTTATTTGCTACGTTATGCGGGTCTAATGACTGAAATGCATTTCACCAGAAAAGTTGAGTTTCAATAGTGAAGGAACATTTTTTATGAAAATACGAGTTTTCTTAAAACGGTGCGTCGAAATTCTAGAAGGTTCTACTAAAAGTAGAGCCTCAGTAACATCAGACTTTTATTGACGACAATCGGAGAGAAGAAAGGGAATATTTACACTGACATGACATATGAGAGGAAGTGTGGGGAGTTAAAAGTACAAATACTTTCACGAAAGACGCATTGAATCGCGGACAATAGCCGCAGTCCATCCAGCACCTTCCGCGATGAAGAAAAATGGCTGGTAAAATAAGAAGGGCCGATTGTTCTGGTGTCAACCGTAGGGTGTAGCAAGTGAGCCACACGATTGTCAAATGAAACCCCCAGTCTCGACCAGCTAGCCGCAAGATAACAGCGATCGATTTCATGCCCCCCCC
>NW_019060210.1:1563125-1614575 GCF_000696155.1 Zootermopsis nevadensis
GCTTATGTTTATTTAAATATTTACGGGATAATTGTATATTTATTCAGTTACTGAACTGCTGACTCTACTAAAATATTCATCCAGACAATGACTAATTTATTGTACCATTAACCAAGTAGTGAAAGCCAGGTATTTGAAAAACGTTATTTCACTGTGATGCGTTCTTTGTATAAAGTGTAAAAAGTGAACCCATAGTGGGGAGATCATTTTACCCTTCAGCTCTTAACTTCTAAAGTACTGAACAGATTTTAAACAAATTTCATTTAGAGATGTGCAGTACAAACTGTCGAGGGTGTTCATCATTTTGTTCATACAGATATAGAACAAATTAAACTTAATAAATCTGCCCGAAAACGATTCATAATAAAAATATCACAAAAAAATTAAATTTAATTAAAATGTACCTAAATCATCCATTTAAAATAATTTTTGACGTGGTGAATATTTAATACACCAGAAGGAAATATTACTTCTGATTTTAAGTACAATAACTTACAAAGACTTGGTTATGCATGCTGGTCATTGTCAAAACTCCGTTTAATCAGAAATTTCGTTTATATATCCTGCAAGTTCTAATTATATTATTCGCCATACAATTCAGTTTGCTTCCGTGTAACAATGACTAAGTGAGAGTAGCCGTGTAAGTGAAGAGACAGATTCTGGTGTGCAAAATCTCAAGCCATTTGAGAATGTAAGGAACTCGTCTGGCAAATGTGTGTTGAGCCATTTATCGCATTACGAAACTTGGCCCATAAGAACTTTTGTAATGAAGCGCATACCCTCGTCTTGACTAACCGTCAGAAGGCGAACTGGTCCATCCGAAATCTTACGAACACGAGAAAGCAAAAAATGACGCAGCTTCGCCCATTCACTCAATGAGACCAGAGACGTACATGAGTCATTTTGCCTTACGCTCTACACTGGTGTGCATCTCGTGAAAGATTTCCTGTGTCTTTATAGAACATGTAACAATCTGTTGCCATTGCTTGAATGCTTCGTTTCGGGCAATAAAATCGATGATTTATAATTTTATTCATTGTATTGATTTACGGACTCCCTCCAGGAACGTAACTGTTCATAAATTTCCGCGTTTGTCAAATGCCCTATTTGCATATAAAATAAATGAACAGTATAGGGTCCTATATTATTTTGCCAGGACTTAAATAAATTATATGCACATTGCAAAATTAAAAGTCTTCTAAGTGATCATTCATAAACAGTACAAAACATTTTAAGGAGAGATGCTGGAAGTCCAAACACAAATCATTTATCGTTTTATAATATCGTATGTCGTCGCTTGACCAGAATAACAGGAAGAACTTCGGTGAGTAACAAACTTACAGAGGAAGCTAACCGGATAAAATTCCATTCCATATCTTAACTACTAAACTAATATAATTCTAATTACGATATAATCATTAACCACGCAACACCTGTAAAGACCATTCCTTTACTTTTGAAACATGCGGTGATCATCACCAGTTTTTCTCCTCTTTGAAAACACTCGAGCCGTAGAAAACACAATTTAACAATGCGAGCAGAAAACAAATCACCGTAATCAATGGCGATGCACGTGTTTTGACTCGAAATTTAGGACGGGACTGAAATCTCCAATTGGCGACGAAACCGCGACGGAGCGCGTTTTTACTTTCCAGCTGACGTTTGCACGTCTAGGAAAGGTAAATAATTTATCAGAGCAGGTGTAATTACGCTGTAATGGTCTACTGTGAAATGTTTTGTGTTAATGGCTAGTTTCACGATGTACTAAACACCTGATGCTCCTTCATATTTATTGGTTGAGTTTTAACGACTAATGGATGATAACGAAAATTATAATACTAATAAACCGAACACGTATTAATGAAACCGGTTAATATCAGAACATTTCTTATAATGAACTGACAAACCTAAAGGAAGCATAGTCTGTAAAAATTAGATAAAGCCTAAAGGAAGCAGATTCTATGTAAGCTGGATGACAGTGTAAGATTTTAGGTTTCCACGGAGATGTGAGTACAATTAGCGATGTTCTGAAGGGAAGACGAATTTGCCCTTCTCATCCCATGGCTTGATCTTCCTCCTAGCCTTATAAACTTCCAAATCCTCCTCACGTAAGCCCTGAAAATGGAGGCATTATATTCCTTCGTGATATTGGTATACAGCAAGAAACAGAAGTCCGCCATTTACAATAAATGTTAATGTGTTTTTGTCATCATTCATAATCTAATTCAGCTGCGTCCTTGTTTCATTTTCCCACCTTAAACACCGAGTGGATAACCAAATAAACTGACGAATCTTACGATCCCGAAAGACCAGATTTTACAAAATCAAGTGCATAAAGTTAACGACATATAGGAGATGTAGAGTTTGTCTGTCTGTCAGTACGTTTAATCTTTGAAACTGTTGAACGAATTTCGATAAAATATTATATTAAGATCTTGCGCTAAAGATTTAATTTTCATTAGTACGATTCCAATAAAACTCGTTCTGCGTAAGAAGTTCCAAACGCTGATAGTTCTACACGTCTCTCGCGCATGCCCTTTCACAAGTACTGAACCTTCAGTCGTTCCATATCGCGTGAACAAAAGATGATTTTCAACCGACCACAAGTACAATAGTCATGTGAAGTGGATTTATCCATAACTCCATCTTCACCAAGAGTGCCAAATACGGTACGTGAGAGCGTGGGCTACATGAGGCCGAGTGTGAAAACTGAGTAAGCCTGGAAGCCTTGCATTGTACAGCAGTAGACGAAGAGCGAACGTGCGAATTTCAAATTGCAGAATCTGCACAAATTGTCGTAGCCTTGTGTTTCTCCCTCCAATTCGTTCGTGCACAGTGGCGGACTCTTCCAGCAGAGTATTAAAAATACTAGACCTACAGCCGGGTTTACATAATTCCAGCTCGAATTCAAGCCCGTAAACTGCATCACAATCTATTATTAGGCGTTCCTCATGCCCCAGCGTTTGCGGCTAACACATTGTTGGCTGTCTTTTTCTGCCTGCATGTCCGTATGTGTGTCTGCACAATTCAACTCGACTAACACTGGATGGATTTTGTATGGATTTCATGCCATTGGAGACTACTAATTTTTGTGCAATAATGGGTTCGAAGGTTGAAACCATTACTGGGTACCAATTGGATTGAGCAACTACTATTGTTGGAACGTATTGTGCAAAAATGGGACCTCAGATCACAGAGGAAAACGATCAAATGCCAGTGTTGGAAGGCATTGTTGCACAACAATGATTTGGGATGATTCATCTTGTTAGTTCAGAATAATTTATAGCACCAAATTTCAAACTCAATTACAAAATTACATCATTTAATTTACTAACATTCCCAGAAACGTAACAGCAAATAACCTTACAACAATTCCATGAAATTTACAGTATCAACGGGCTTTCAACTGTTTTGCGTAAATTGCTTTTAAAGCCACATCGGAAAAGCCATTAAATATGTATGTCCTAAAATCAATTCAGCCCATCTTCCAGCTATAAACTGGGTTTGATTTTATGTTATTATTGTGTGAAATTTTAATTTTAATCGCTCTCTTATTTTCACGAAAATTATTTAAAGAATGCACAAACTGATAAGTCCGAACAAAATTGTCTCGCTGTTCCATCATGTCTTTGTTGAAAGTTACGCTACAGTTTTACAAATTTCAAAATTCTGATATTTGGATGAGGACATAAAGCATTCAGAACTGAAAGGGAGAATCCACCTTCTCAGTTTATTCAACATTTCATACACGTGATGTAATGTTATGTTCCATATTTCTGAAGGGAATATTATAGTTTCTTTCGACGTGCAAAACACTCTCACAAATTTCGGTTAGAAGTGTTGGGATTTTTGGCCCACTCGTTTCAAGAGTTCAGAGTCCACGTAAGCACATATAAATTATAAAAATGGTAGATTATATAACAATTAAATTAAAAGATAACATTTTTCCTTTACTGCATTTGCAACTCGTTAAGAGTGCCATCAGCTGAAGAACTTCTGATAAAAGCCATACACTGAAACTGTATAAATGATCAATGTTGTTTACAGATATGTTGAATTATGTATGTTGGTTTTGAGAAGTTTAATTAAACCCGATGTGATGAAATGGGTATCGTATGCGCAGAGTGGATCGTTTGTAAATAACCCAGAACATGAAAGCAAAGAACAAAACAAACGATACCCTGAAATGTTGTCAAAATGCTTTATTTGGTTGAAATTATGTTATTCGTCATTCCATGTCCTGTAAAAATATAATGTATATGTACACTGTACGCTTTTTGAAATATTCGTTCTTCTCCATTCAAACGAAGAACAAAATTCGTTCTGAAATATTATGTTGTTTTATTTCGAGACTTGCATGAGAATTTCATAAATAGATTCTATCTTTTCGGAATTTATACTGTTGACCTAAATTTGAGAGATATTGTGTATGTGCAGTGTCAAGCAATAAAATATTATCCGAGAAATATTATATTATTTTCAAACTCAGGAACCTTTACTATATTACTCGATTTTTGTTCACAGACGAGAAGCTCATAACTTGCATCGGATTCTCTGTCTCAGTAGTACCTCGTTGGAAGAGTGGTGTGAATATGTTAACATATAAGATTCTGATTATTAAACTATTTATCGATCACGTATCAAACATATGTGATATCAGCTGTATAGGACGATATGTGAGATGTACTCACGCGTGACTGGGATTGCGAAGAAAAAAGCCGTGGCTTGTCTCTTCATAAACATTTGCTGAAAATTACGTAACAATTTAACGCTTAATTACACGGTTGGTTTCCAGCCAGGAATCGACAAGAGTGTCTGTTTAGATGAATAAAAACACTTTACGGTCCAGCTCATCTACTGTACCTTAGACACGGAATAGTAGCTATCTTTAAAGTAATATCCTGAGATGTCACTTTCTGTCGCCAAATTCGCAAGGCTCACACGTTGATATTCGATAAAATATCACAGTAATCCGCCACTGCCAGTCCCGACCGTCCCTTCCAATTTCGTAGTAGTGAAAATTGGCCCGTCACCACGAGAGCTATCGTTCGCTACATTCACGGGTCCGTCCCATTCCAACAACACGACAGTCATGGCTCTGCCCACACCAAATGCACCAACACAGCCTAAAATACGTACAAGGATCGGTGGCGGATCTAAGCAACTTGCTCTCACACTTCATTCGCTTATTTTGTATTTATTTAATATCTCTTTAACGACATTGTCAGTATTTGAGAATATTGTCTGCAGCGTCGGATGATGGATGACTAATGAATAATTAATTGTAAAGGGTATGTAAGGCAGGGTCCGTGGCTTAATTTAAGGTATTAACCTGCATTTTCTTGGAGAGACTGAGGAAAACCACAGAAACACGAAGTTGGCCTCAGGACCGAGATTTGAAACCGGGGCATTCCAAGCAGACGAAGCAGGAGTGTTAGCCACTCGGGGGTCATTCGCTAATTGAGTATTGTGTTCGTTTATGACTACGGTAAATGTGACGCTGAATGATGATGGACTATTCAACCAGGAGGCACATGTGTGGAAGCGGTCTGGAATTATTTGAAGAAACTGTCCCGGCCGGGGGGGGGGGGGACTGAGGAAACAAAGAAAATCCTCAGCCTGGATAACTGGTCTCCTGCGGCAGCGTACAGCGAACCACTTATCTGAGCACTGAAAGAATGAATAAGCCATTTCGTTGAAAAAGGAATCAACATGTTCTGTCACAGATACTTCAACAGCATTCCTATGCCAACGTTGCATTAAAACTGATTTTCCTAAATTTACGACAAAAAGTGAAACAAAGTGAGACAAGCGAAGAAGATGAACTGCGCCTGAAATGCACGAAATTAACAGAAATAGGAGGTGCAAGAATATTCTAAGCTCTGACAGAAAAACACTTTTCTTCGGTTCAAAACAGTGAAGCTATGGACCTTTTGTCTTTTAAATTTTATGCTCACCTTGGTGCAAAAACGAAAACGAACTGTTCTTGACTATGAAAGAGGAATCACTGAATGTTCACAAGAAAACACACTTGTAGTTCCGAGAGGAGTTATGTTTGTTCGGGTATATAGAATGGTTTGAGGATTAATATATGAAGGAGATTTGATTAATCTCTCATCTGGATCCACCACTGAATGGTTAGGAGCCCCTATGAGGTAGGTGGGGGCGAAATGCTGTACCAGCAGCATCAGTGAATTCTATGCACGTTCCTTGCAATGTCCTCTTCTCTCTTTCCCATTCAGCTTCTTATTGTTTCCTCACTCCTCGCTTTGCTTGACATCCGATCGATTTTAAAGCTGTCGGCTCCGAAAGCGGCAGAAAGATTCGCAGCAGAATAACAAAAAATGGCGTGGGGTCGATTATTTATTACTCCCGAGGCTATCTAGTTTGTGGACATGAGGTATGATCGACGGGCTATTGTGAGTAGGATTTCGAGCTGCGAGAGCCTTTTCGATAGTTCTCGTCAGAGAGAAAGCAAAAAACTTCTTAAGAAATAAAGATATGGCGATTGGCCCGGACCGCTGTTTAACCGGAGGAACGATGCTGTGGTTATTCTGCCAAGGAGAAAACTCTATTTTTGATTATCCTAAATATTACGATTAAAGAGTATTTCAGATGCTTCAATTTTTTCACTCATTTGCGGTTTCACAAGACCTAGGCGTAGAAAATAACATTAAAACCTATCTTAAGGAAATACGGTGGGGCGAAATTAATTGGATTAAAATGGCTCAAGACGGTAATGAAATTTCGTGTTCCAGAAAAGGAGCGGAAGTTCTCAAATAGCTAAATAACTACCAGCTTGTAAGATTTGAGGTTTTCACAGCGGTGAGTATGAAGATTTCCGTCTTCTGGGTTGTTGCGCTGTGTAGTCTGGTCGATGTTAACCAACGTTTCAGATGTCATACTGCCTCCGTCATCAGGGCGATAAGTATGAAGATTTCTGTCTTGTGGGTTGTTGCGCTGTGTAGTCTGGTCGATGTTAACCAACGTTTCAGAGGTCATACTGCCTCCGTCATCAGGGAGATGAATATGCCCTATTGGCACGCGAGCCACAGGTGGTTTGTTGGCCGCAGCGTGCGATGAAATTCGGTAGCCATTCCATCCCCCCTCAGCCAGATGCCACTGTTCTCAGTCTTTCTAACGATGAACAAAATGTGTCCCTTTCTTTTCCACAGTCTATCGTTCATACAGAAAGTGGTCCTAACAGCAATACTAATCAAACCTAAGTAAGGGCACAGTAAACCCGCACCAACTCCTTACCTTCTGCTCACAGGCAGTCGAATTAATCATAAATTAAATAATAAATGCACATTCTACACCGTCTATTCTACAGCTATGCACATAAATTTTATTAATATTTTATGTATGAATTTATTTCTGCGATGTATATATAGCCAACTATTCACACTCTTATAACCAATCGTCGGGTAATTTTAAATACCATCATATTTACGTATAATTTTACGGAAATCAGCAAACCGATTCAGAACACGAATGGGATACATACGACAAAACCACAAGCCCAAGCCTCATTCACACAAATGCTAAACTACCATTTTGCAGAATGTGATTACAAAAGACAACCCAAATCCTGAACGCAATTAAACCGTTAAATTAATGATCAGTAAGACGCAGCCGAGAAGCCAAATACTGTACAGCAATGAACAGCCATTGAATCTAATTTCACATTAGTTACAAACTGTAGTCTTTAATTTCATTTGTCTGGGTAAACATATTAAACTTAATTAGTCTGAATGTACTGCAAAATTTGTTGGCGCAAACATCGTGAATTGTTTGTATTTATTTTATTTGGCTTAATAATCAAATTCTTGTGACAATAATTATATGACGAATTACTGCTAAAACACAGATCATATCAGCCGTGCAGAGCACACAATTACCGCTGCGTCATACTGGGAAGAGAAAATAGATTTCAGTTCCACGGAAATCCTGACATGGGGAGGAAAGTTTAGCAAATCGTACGGTCGAGAAAATAACGTTGAGAGGCCGTTGGAATTTTCCTTCGGCCATGAGATATTGGCCAGGAGGAAACATCTCATAAAAACCCGAAATTGCAAGTATGTGGAGTTTATGGTGAGAGAAACGTGGCATGGTCTGGGAGTTGTCTTCAGCTACGCTGACAGCACTGGTAATGGGCAGCGACGTTTGAAATTATGGTAGCGGAGTGGAGTGCAAAGGCTTCAAAGTGGATTTGGTATCGTGTCCGCTTCCTAAAGTCTATAATTTCTTGGAGGTTAGAAGATGTCGTGAGCAGTCAAGCACCTATAAGAGCAAACAGCAGGAGCTGGAGTTATGGCTGCCTACATAAAACACATCATCATACAGTTCGGCTTAATGAAATCTGACAGCAAGTTACTCGGTGGCACACTAGAAAGGAAAATATTACTCGACTAAGTGATAGTTGGATAAATTGACGTAATGTCTCTTTCAGACGGCTGCTGAGTTTATTACATAAGACGCATGCCTTATAAAGAGATTGAATAATTTATTTTGAGGTGTTTCCCGGTTTGGATTCCTCGGGACAACAGGATACTGGGACTTTTCGGGTTAATTTTTTATGTAAGTAAAATTTCCTGTGTGTATGCAATGAAGCCGCAGGTTATTTAATGATGCTGTACATACAGCAGACATTATTGTGTGTACAATCGGATGAAATGATGATTATGTGCCGTAAGAACAATTTAAAAAAGTTACAATCGAGTGCTTCAAAATAGGAGCCCATAAAGCCTGAAAAGGTCCATGAACACATTAGTCAAAACAGCAGTTGCACAAGAATCGAGCCTTTTCTTGACAGTTTCTGTGTTTTCAGCAAACAAAAGATTCATAGACCGCACTTAATAAAAGACCGGTAAATGTATTCACACTTTACCGCCAGCAGAGAGACAAAAAAATCTGATGGCGAGTATAGTATTTGTTCTAAGGGTCAGCAAGTGCAATTTGTTAAACAAATAGATGATATAACTGGAGCCCTGCGGTTTCATTACGTTTGCAATCTGTCTCCAAACCAAATGCCACCAACGCGGGTCTTAAGTATTTCCCACGAGAAATGTAAACATACGTTTTCAACTGTTTCCATGTGGTTTGTCACTGTAAGCAGAAAAGGCGTTGACAAAAGTTTATTCTCTTCCAACAAAACATAAATACGCTAAATTCCCATATACATTAAATTCAGCTATTGGGCCGATAATCGCTGTGATGACGGAGGCAGCAAGCATCTTTGAAACGTCAGTAAACTTCTGCCAGACTACATGGCACAACATCCCAAAATACAGTCATTTTTACCTTTAATCGACGTAATTTCACCAGTGAGAGACAAAGCTTCACGCCCATTAAAATATTGGGTACAGTTATAAGGATCATATTGCTCTCTGAGCACTAGCTAACACCTCAATTTGTCTTTAAACTTAGTCTGAAATTGCGTAAGTTAGATACCGATACATTAGATGCCGTCCAGGAATACTTGTTCGCAAAGCCAGTCAGAATTTTAATCCATCTTGTTAGTAAGAGATGACATATCATCAGAAATTACTGAGCTAAACTGGAAGTAGAAAAACTTTCCACAATGCTTTCTCAGCCACCACTCGAAACCCTATCCATCACTTCGCCTGTCAGATCACTTGCTCGCTAGCGGAAAATCATGAGCGAAAGTTTAGAAGGAGAGGGCAGTCGTTCTGAGAAAAGCCAGTCTTTTCGGATGAGACTATACTACGACCCGTACTGAATTACCTTCGAAATTAATCCACTGATCAAGAATATGTTCTAACAGTGCAAGTTCTTATGCGTTTTATATTTATAGATTATGTTATATTAGGTATCTGAAAACAATGTTTAATTTACTTTAACCAAAAAACTACTAAACCTATTCTGCTTAACAAATAAGCTCCGTGACGTAGATCGACAAGGAATTCATTCAAAAGTTGACACCTGCCTGTTTCCAGGGTAATATTACGATATTCTGCAACTGCCTGCAGTAATTAGATCGTGCAACCAAATGTCAAAGCTCGACCGCAGTGGGAATCAAACCGCTGCCTCCCAGTACTTGTGTGGTATGACAACGCCCCTTCGACACGACGCAGTCGGATCAACAGCAGGTTGCAGCAGCGTCATATAGCGATCACATGTCTGACGACACTGCCACTTCATTGTTGCGCTTTATGAGCAAGACTTAATAACTACAATGTAGTAAGTAGGCGCTTTAATTACGTGTTACTACGACATGGCGCGTTCTCGACTTGAGGATGGAGGAGACGGCCTCCAGATATCGAGGGTAGCAGCGAATAAACTGAACAAGCAGTTGCTGAAAATCTACAGGGATTGGTCCTCCAGCTTTGGGGTTGGCGAGAGTTAACAATCTCTTCCCATTAAAAACTAGAATGCTATGAAATGTAACAATACCTCGGACTTAATCGGGTGAGGGGTGGTCTGTACATTGAAGGTGTCTATCTTCTGTGTTGTAGCGCCTGATGATGGAGGCGGAAAGGAGCTTTGAAACGTTGGCAAACTTCTACCACACTATACAGCGCTACAACCCGGAAGTTAGCCATCTTCAGAGGCACCGCCGTGCAAACCTCAAACCCTACTATAAGCTGTAGATTGGTCTCTTGTAAACATGATGATAAAGTTCTGGATTTCATACAACGCGGGAAATTTGTGACTAGCTGAACGACTACCAGCTACTCGAGAAGAACTCAGCAAAATGAATTTATTTTGTTGGTTGCTTGCACCGATAATGACTAAATACAGACGAAGAAACAATTTTTAGGACTAAGATAAGTTTCGAAAGGTGTACTCTTTGGAATATACCGAAATCGCAAAGGTGTTCACGCCACAACACGGGCGACGTCAGCTGATAACCACGGCTCAAAAGCACTGTGGACTTAGTTCATTCTCACTCTACTTGGTATTCAACGTCATCGTTGCCCCTTTAGTGACCCTGGTACCCATTGTTGTAACTGTATTCCAACAATATCCTCTGTTCCCATAGTTTAAGAACGTGCTCCACCAATCATTCGGGTTGCCTAATTTCTAGGGAAAACGTGACAGAGAAATACATTCGTTCCCGTAAGTTGTTCTCCATTCAATCTAAAGCGTGAAAAACATTTAATAATATAAACTTGTACTTTACTGTCTTGCCTCAGAGTAAGAAAAGTGTTTCCTTCTTCGAAAACGGTTTCATGTGATGTGCACGTTTATCGATATATGTGTATTTATGCTATTCTGTCTATCTAACAAGTTTAGATCGAACGCTCCAATGCTTGTGCCTCGTAAAATAAGGGCATGAAGACTGAACACGTAGCTTACCGGGCGTCGGTTGGCAGGACTGGAGGGGTGTGACCCCGCGAGGTGACGTCTAAGGCTGAGTAGATGTGACGTAACCCGGATGTACAGACCGCAGATGTGAGAGCTAAATCTCTGGGACGCTATTTCAAAATGTTATTTCTGGCATGTTTCGGAAGTAGAGTACAAGAAAGACTGACATTAGTCACAGGCGCTTCCCCGTGCAATTTATTTTGTTCTAGTTCAGAAGCCTGATAAAAATTTCACGCTTTTAAGTGTACTGTGGCACTTATAAAACTTACAAGGGTAAATAAAGAATTAGACCTATAGCATCTGTAATGATGAATATACAAGATTATAATTGTGACGAAAAGCGAATACATTTATAACCACGGCCTAAAGAAAAATGCGACTAAAAGAGTGAATGTGATGCAATCGGAATTATAAGAATCTATGAACATCTTTAATTACGCATATGGCCACCATTAACCAATTCGCAGATCTTATTTTGATCACCAGAGACGCATTACTTGCGTGAAACGCCGAAGTTATAAAAACAAGCGATTAAGTAACGGATGCCTATAAAACTGATCATGGCTGCTGTTGCATAAGTAAAATATAACAGTTACGTAATTAGATAAAATTCACCGTGGACATACAGGCAGATTTATTGACAGACCAAGCTGTGCATGCAATACAAATTATTTTTCAATAAATTGGAAAACGTCAAAAACTGATGTTGCATATCAGTCTTGCAGAAAATTTCAATTGGTCTGATGCGATTAAATTAACTACGTAACAGCATAACAGAAGGGCCCCTTTGTAGCTGTAAGCTCGGATAGTGAAGAGACTGTGCTACGGGTAAGTACCAGGGTTCGATTCCCGATAAGGCAGTATTATTCTCTTCGTTACAACCTCCAGACGGGCAAAGTGGTCCACCTAGTCTCCTATCCAGTGGGTACAAGGTTCTGTCCTCAAGGTTAAAGCGGCCGGGACGTGAACTTAACCACACATCTCCTTCTAGTGCCAAGTTTAAAAATTATTGGAGATATAAGCCCACTTTCGAATACGTTTACTCACCGTGGTACTTAGTTAAGCATCAGTGGCAACTTTACTATAAAACTTCCCCTTTACGTTAAGATAGGGATTAATACTGGTTACGTCTTAAGTCTTACACGGATGTAAATAAAAGCTTTAAAAATTCTGTGCCTTACATTGTGGTCTTGTGTTTTCTTTTAATCTGGATACTTCCATGGAATAGAAATGAAGCTGCAACGACAGAATGCAACCGCTTCACCGGGCTCTCTGTATTTCTCTCTTTACCGTTATGGCGTATTCACGGAGACTCTTCTAACCCTCGAACCGTAAACACAGATCTACGAGGAAGAATAAAAATAAGAATCCCAAACCCCGGGTGCCGTAACCCGAGCCTCTTTTCTCTCTTGGATATCGAGTTATGTTGATTCCAGCAGGTGCCATCGGTGAATCGACTTCAAAATATAAAAGAGAATAGGACAGAAACGTATAATCGGATGTGACATGTGAGTGGAAGTAACGCCGAAGAGAATAACTGCAGATTCTGTACGTCTCCGTGAAAGAAAAAACATTATAGTGTTTCGTGATTTGATATCAAGGTTTCACAAATGATTTTAATAATTTAAAACCATTCGCTAGAAGATTACAGAATCTATGCAATCTTCACAGCGTCAAAGTGTATCAATACAACAAAAACACTACACAGAAAATGTAGTATTTACCTTTTAATATATTATCAGTCTCCGAGCGTTTTCTCGTAACTTCTTTAATTCTTGATATCAATTTTCAGAACACTTGAGCAGAAATAAAGGCTTATAGACTCCTCCAAGTGAGGTTCAGCTTATGTGTTGACAACATTTCCTTGGTAGGAAAAACACATTTAATCCGCAACCGTTTCTAAATGACGTACACAATCTGGGCACATTTAACGCTTGACAGTTGGTACGGACTGCAAAAATATCCACTAATATACAGAATAAGATCGAAAATCATCAATCACGAGAACCGGTTTCAGGAGGAGATTCAACATGGAAATCTTTCTACACAATCTGAAATACTCAAGTTGATTTCAATAATATTGCTTTAGTTTCAAATTAATCTGAAACATACACATTCTTAAGGACGAAATTATTAGATTTTCTTTCTGTAACGTTTACCCTCTTCATGAAAAAGGCAATAAAAGACAGAATTTCGATAACTCAAATCTCAAAGTGTATCCAACAATAATTTATTTATTGTCATTTTCAGAAATTAGAACTGTAGAATGTATTAAAATGGTTTGTTGTTGTATGCATGGAATACATCAGAGGCATTTCACACGATCAAACGGTAACGAATGCTTGTTCTTACTTACAGTTAAATATATTCGGGCTACTTATGCACAGTTTCTTCTTTCTACTGTTGTCAGGATTTATGCCGGCATTTCCTGTAGTTACAAGAGCAGTGTATTGGTCCTCTGAGGCCCACAACTCACGCAATTGAACGAGAAGAAGAATGTCTCGTGCGCTCGCTCTCCATGTTGGATGTGCTCAGAAGTAATGAAAAATGACCTCAGCTAAATATAGCCACGGTGAAAATAAATTCAAACACAAAGTTAAGTACAGCCGACTGGGATGATCACAACCGTTATACGTGGTCTTTCCGATCTACTCTGTATCGAACACGAGCTGAAATTTCTCCTGGGTTACTGTATGTGCACGTTTTCAACACTGGCAGTTTTTCTAATCATATCTATAAATTCCCCACTTCAGCCATGAAGATGGATGAGGTATGTTCCTTTGATAGGCATGTGTCTACCCACAAGCCAACAGCGACATCTTCGCCGACGTAAAATCCACAAATCTCATACAAATTCATTGTTAAGAAGGCAATCGAATCGGAGCTACCAGACTGCAAGCAAGTATTTTTTCGTTATATGCAATTTGTGCTCATAACTCACATAAATTACGAGCAGAACCAAGTCAACCTCGTCCAAATAGATAACAATAAATGATCTAAAATTCGTCTTCAGTACGAAGAAAGAGGATACCGAGACGTACAAAGACTGTTCGAAAGACGCTTATGAAAACGAACAAGATTAAGCTTAGTCCACGGAGATCATTAAGCGAAAAATCCAGTAGGTTTTGAAAATGTGATTTACATAGAATCTATTCAGACAAAACTCATTATTATTGTTGTATGTAGACAATTATTTTTCAATTTATCTACTTATTTAAGATTCATTTTAATATTATACTCAAAAGTCTAGATCACCCAAAATTGTTTCTTTGCAACTAAAACTTTGAATGTTTGCTTGTATACCTAAATACGGTGTATCAACGGCGAAGTTTCTATAGTGTAATGAAGAAAAACAAATATTATTGCTGCATATAGTTATTTTTAAATATGTAAAAAGTGTTTTCATCGAAGAATTTGTCTGGAAAGACTAAGAAAAACCATGAAAACAATCACTGATGTTGGTTTCCCCGGCTGAATGAACTACAAACATCCAGAACGAAGCAGAATTTATAACAACTCTTCCGCTACATTTTTCTAATATCGTTAACTATTCTTGTTTTCCCTATAAGTGTTACATGATTAAAATTTGCATTCTTATTGATTTAACCACTCTTAGAACAGCGGATGAAAGTATTATTCCGTGTAGTAAAAATTCGACATTTCACCATGTTATTAACTTTGTCAAAACTGTGAAAAATTAAGTTGACACAAAGGCTGCTTTGATGTCGTCATTACCGTGCCCTGTGGCAGCTGATGCGAAAAATGGCATGATAGCAACGCTCTGGTGGCCCGCCAGAGGGCTCGGGAAACGAGAGACAAAGAATCCTTCTCTGCTGTGTGTCAAGATGTGAGCAAAGCTGCTCTGACATTGTAAAAATCCTTCACATTGGAGCTAAAAAAAACGAAGTCTTCTCAAACTACGTGGGGACATTTTTAACAAAAGAAGAAAACATTTTCTACCCTGGATGTTATCGTAATTAAGGCCGTATATTAATCGTCCTATATCTTCCAGTAATTTAACGTCATACGTTTCGCACAACTGTATTTGTAACATGTATGAGACGGTTATACACCTGAAAATATGATGAGGCATATAAGAGCAAAAAATCGAATTATTAGAGTAGAAAGATATCCATAAACTGGAATGAAAATTACGAAAATGTACCTGTTAGCATTTTCGCTTCTATGAATTAATCTGTCGCGCATTCTAAACAAAATTACGACATAATTATGAATAGGCAGCTAAATATAATTGCCACGAAGGAGTACTTAGGGATTAAATTTCCGTTTGTCTTAAAATAGCCACTGCAGCAAATATAATTGAAAACACATGAAGAAGTATACGACAGTACTGTTCAACGGCACAAGTATTTTGTAACAAATGAAGTTCTATAGTTCACAGGCAAAATACTGAGTGCGAAAGAAATCAATTAAAATTAACAAAAATAACAAAAAATAATCTTTGAGGAACATGTTCAGGAGAACAATATATCTCAGAGGTATTGATATGCAAATGAATTGGATAACAGATGGTACGAAAACAGAAAATGGCTAAACTAGCAAACCGAATGGACCCAAAAAGGAGAAGGCGGAATGTAGACGCGAAACTCACGATGAGAAGGACTGGAATAATGGATACTGATGCAGTAAGGGTGGTACGAAGTCGAAACAGCCCCCTACAAATCAGAGTAACAAAGAACAATCCATTCTTAGGAGATGGTTCATGCACCATTGAAATTCACTGCGCACGCTGTAACAATGTATAATTTACACTGGAATTTATCATTTTCAGTTTTGTTTCAACATGTGACTGATGGAAAAAAATGGTTATGAAGCCGCCCACTTGTAAATCAGATATCAATTTTAGGGGTGCAGAAATGTGGATGCTGAAAAGCGAACTATGTTAAGTGACACTACAAAGGCTGCTTTTAGCAACGAAACACCAAGCCTTTCTCTAGTTGTTTATGCATACCAGTAACGTGATTCAGTGTCCTCGGTCATTGCATTATTTCATGTAATATGAAAATCCTCTGGACATGCTGTCCACAAAAGAAATTTGTATTTATGCAAATTGCATTCATTTGCATACATCACAGAGAATGAGCGAAAAGGACGACAAGTTGAGTTTAAAATAAAATGTCCGTCATCGGACAAGACCCTGAGCCGGTTCCGTCTGCCCCCAAAATTCGCCTACGTAAGCTCCATAATATTAATATTTTGTCATATCACTCCCGGGCTTCGAATAGGAATTTCCCAAACAGGTTTCCCCATCTTATATAGGTCTCGAGTTATTGGCGTTTGAAGAAGTTACACACCAGCATTACCTTACATCTTACAGTTTCCGTCGAGTGTAAAAATTCTATAAACGTTATTCAACGTTAAAAGACTAGGTGAGCCCTGCGTTAGTGATAAAGATTGTCAACATATTTTCAGGAGTCAGACACCTGACATCCACTCCGTAGCTAATCACTGTACTGAATAAACGAGAGCAGTTCACAGATACTACAATAACATCAGACCTTAACTACAGAGCTTTTAGGTTATCGTAGCAGAAGGAAGTCAAGTCAGGCGAAGTAACGAAGAAAGAAATGATGAAAATCAGCTTCGTTCTATGGGATTCGGGCAACACGTCTTTTGAAAAGCAGGATCTGTGTCGTGGCTTAATTCGTGAACATGGGATTTATTCCAAGCTCGTGGTTCATCTATTCACAATCCTGAAGCCAGACAACTCACAGAGGATCTGCTGTGGCGCCATAACACGTCAATCCATTCTCCGGGGTTTCTGTTCCCACGTATTATGGAATTCTCATAGCTTCCCGGCAAGTAAATGAACAAAGACTATTCATTTCGCCCAGCACTAAGAATTAAACTTTAACCTGTACGGTCTCCCAGTATTTCATTCACGAGTTCGATACTATTTTACTACATTTATCTATAAAATAACAAAATGAACAGGATTCATAGATAGGGTGCTCGGGATCTTTCTTTACCAACCATCCTCCTATGTGACAAACTTTTCTTAGAGAGATGACTGCGTAGGGAACGTAAAGATAGACGCTCAGTTAAATTCAACCTTCATTCTACGTGTCTACATGTAAAACATTCTTCAGGGCCGAAAACTTATGAGCCTATGATATACTGCCACGCATAATTTAAGGGCCCTACTTTAAGTGAGAACACAGTGTCCAACCTAACAATTTTATGATTGTCGCGTTATTAGTACCAAGCGTACGAAATTGAAAATTACAACTCTGAAGTTGCCTCAGACGCACAACGCTTAAACAGCATTTCATAAAAATCTGCTAACTGATTAAAACCTGAAATCCTACTGTTTAAAAGTTGAAAGGTTGGCCTATCTTTCATTTAACAGAAATAAAAACGTATCTTGGTCTTGCCCTTGCAATGACTGTGACCACTACATACGTGTGTGAGAAACTTTTTTCATTCCTGTAAATACGAGGGTCGCTCATTAAGTAATGCCCCACATTTTTTTCCTCAGAACATATTTATTCAAGATGGCTCAAATTTAGTGACAATATAAATCAATGTTTCCTTTACACATACTATTTTTCCACATAGTCCCCATCAACTTGTACGGTTTTACGCCAGCGTGGAACAAGTGCATGCATCCCTTGCCGGTACCAGCTCTTGTCCTGTCCCCGTAGCCATGTCCTCACTGCTTGAATCACGCTCTCGTCATCTTCAAATCTTGTTCCGCGGATAGCATCTTTAAGTGGCCCAAAGAGATGGAAGTCGGAGGGTGCCAGATCTGGACTGTAGGGTGGATGGGGTAGCACCGTCCAACCCAATTTGGTGATTTCTTCCCGGGTTCTCAGACTTGTGTGAGGGCGTGCATTGTCGTGCAGGAGCAAAATTTCTGCTGGATGCTTGTGAGGCCGAACTCGTCGAAAACGCTTCTTGAGGGTTTTCAGGGTCCTGATGTACGCGTCTGAATTGATGGTCGCACCTCTTGGCATCACATCCACAAGAATGACCCCATCACTGTCCCAAAAGACAGTCATCATGACTTTTCCGGCGGAGGGAGTTGTCTTGAATTTCTTCTTTCTCGGTGATTGAGGATGATGCCACTCCATTGACTGCCTTTTTGTCTCTGGCTCAAAGTGGTGTATCCAGGTTTCGTCACCTGTAATGATCCGGGACAGAAAGACCTCTCCCTCAGCATCAAAACGCTCCAACAATTCAGAAGAAATCGTTTTCCTTTGAATCCTGTGGTCTGCTGTGAGACTTCGTGGAACCCATCTTGCGCACACCTTCGAATATGCAAGAGCCCGGATAATTGCAATCACACTTCCATTGCTGACTGAAAGCTGTTGGGCCAATTGTCGAGTTGTGATGCGCCGATCCTCACGAATAATGGCATCCGCGCGGTTCAACATGTCTGGAGTGGTGGCTGTGGCAGGACGCCCAGAGCGCGGCAGATCACGGAGCTCGGTTTCTTCACTTCCTGAAGCTTTAACTCTCTTAGCCCAGCGACCAACGGTGCTCCTATCGACTGCACAGCTTCCATACACAGCACACAAACGTTTATGAATGTTCACCACCGTTTCTTTTTCAGCAACAAGGAATTCAATTACAGCTCGTTGCTTGTAACGAGAGTCGTTCACAGACGCCATTTTAACAGTTCACTACAGCTCCGCTATCGGTTGGAATCATTTGAAACTCCGTACACGAACGCGGGAAACATCAAATCTCAAGCATGTAAAAGTACACTTTTCTATCTTCAGTATTGGCTGAGAAAAAAAATGTGGGGCATTACTTAATGAGCGACCCTCGTATATATCAGAATTATAAATCTTTATTCAGGGTTTCAATCAGTGTCTAAATTTTGCAGAAATTTTCTGTTGTTTTATCTATTCTTTCACGAGCTCGTTTTATATACCGTAGAACAAGTCTTATAACATTAAAATACAGCCAACGAATTGTCGTTGGTAGTCAACTGCGTTGTTCATGTGAAACGTTAGTAAGACTACACGGAATTACATGTTATATCTATCATCCTTAATTATATGGATTCCATAACAGAACAAGAATTTTTTTACCTGAGACTCGTCTTTTCATTAAATCCTTAACAGCCTTATGTGGTTATCACACATGAATAAAGGCTGTATATTATTGAACATACACAGAAAAGCTTCAAACGTTCATGCTGCACTTTGTAATAGAGGCTACACTTTAAGAACATAATGTATGTAACAAAGAAGCAAGTGTTATCTTTGTATATTACTGTCTTTTGTTTGAACATAAAGTAGGTCGAAAACCAACAGAGAAAACAACACCGATTTTTTTTCTTTTTAAAGAATTTCGCAGCCCAACAGCAGCA
This sequence comes from Zootermopsis nevadensis, assembly GCF_000696155.1. The sequence continues at coordinate 1,582,798 of NW_019060210.1, forward strand.
GACGGTGCGTGCGTATAATTTATTCTTCAAACTCTATGGATAAGAGTGTGGCGTGGTACTAAATATTGCACGATGATATCATATTTTCTGCTCTTCTTTTGTTACTTGGTTCTAAGCACTCCGTGCAACAAGATTTTTCAGCCTCCCAGAGGGAAAATACAGAAAACCCAACGGAATAATTCAGCTCCAAAGTTGCCATTCTGTGTTTCAATGGATTCAATGCACATCGCAAAACGACCACTATATATTTCCTGCTGTCAGGTTCTGATTTTAATTATTTATTTTCACGATATTATTGGCGAAATGTGATGTGTAAAAGTAGATTTCTCACTGTATAATCGGTAAGCTAATAAGCATTTTGAGTTTAATGAAGCATTTGCAATATTTACATGCATACAACTTTCTACCCAGGGACTTCATTACGTATATTTTCTCCATCTGCAACCTGAAAATACGCCATACTGTGGAGAAAACAGACAACATGCAATAGGATTTTCTACATGAGTACTCAGTCCCTTGTCTTTACATTACACACCACACGAACAAAAGAAAAGGAAATGTGGGTAATAATCCAGGTCTCGAACGGGGTCGTAAGATGCGATCGTAACCTGGTACCGCACACAACAGTCTTCCGGACGGGTTGGCTGACGCAAAATACTAAAATAAAAAACCCTCTGGTTACAGAAGTGTAACTCTAAAAATACTACTGCAGCACCCTTAACAAGTTTAATTAACGGTGTTAATTTAATTGCAGTACATTCTGTCAGCCGCCACGTTCATTCAGTATTGGGCATTATTCCTTATCTTATGTAGCGTCTCTTTTTCAAAACTGTAAATTATAAATGTCGACTGGGGAAAAGTATACATATAATGAATTATGAAGGACATAGAAGAAAGGTATGTGAGGCTATTTTATGAAATATCCCTAACTTTTCTACGCGGAACCAAGGACAAACATGAATCACTCAGTCAGGAGATCGGGTGGCGATTACGAGATTCGAATCCCGAAACTCCCGAATATGAGAGAGTAATACTAACGGAATTTGCCCGTTTGGCTCTAACTTTAATATGAAATTGACCTGAGAGTTACTAAGGACGAGCAGAGTTAGACGAATGGCATCACATCATCCAGGAACAGCTACAACACATCCCACGATTAAAGGTGCCTGGGGCCTAAATCATTGTGACATCAAACATGGCAAGGTTCAAAAGAATCCATGTACCTAATACAGTGGTCTGTGTGCTTGTTACCGCGTGAATGGTGCGTTGTTTGCACGTATAACAGTGCGTGAACTTGTGTGGGCCAACTACGCCTCCCGCGTTGTTACGCGGTGGGTAACTTAACTTCAATGGAGGACAAAGCACTTCAGCGGGGAGCCTTTGGGCACAGAAACAAAACTGCAGAGTTTACAAGCCGCGTTGTACACTCCCAGCCCTAAAAACATGCATCACCTCTGGAAACTTCAACACAAAATTCGGCCTCATGTGATAAATCGGCAGCTGCTTCAGTTACTTAGGCCTACAAATTAGCCGGATCTACATACTTCGTGACTTTACAGATTTTAATGTCCTACAGTCCGATTATGATGCATTCCTTTAAATTCAAACACACTAATCTATTTTCTTCCCTCGAACTAAGAGACTATTTTATAAACTTACACAAAAACTACTAAACTTACTGATTTGTGCATTTAAATATTTGTGTTTATAAAAGCGCATCGCATATTAACACTTTCAGAACTTAATAATAATTAGAATATCCTGAATTTGATCTTTCTTAACATCCAAACTTATGTTTCGAACACCAGGTTTATATGTAGCGCGTCTGGAAGAATACGTAGCTGCCTTTCCACTTTGAAATGTACAAACTGATGAATTGTGCCATCAGCGAGCAGATGCTGTACAGCTTCTCCTCTCTTTCTTTAACTCGATCAACATCCTTTGAGCAAAGAGGCTGTAACATTAATCGGGTTCTATACCAGAGAGATAACATCTATAAGAGGAAAACAAATTTGTGAACAGATCAGTTAAACAAACCAGACCACCAAAAAATAAACTTCAGCTTAAGTTAAGTGTTGATCAATGAATGACTTCTACACCAGCTGTAATGGTTTCGTTATTTTTAAGTAAAAATTTGTGTATGATACATTTCAATTTGTCTGTTAACATTTACTACAAATGGTAGATTTTTATTTTCCCTAGAAACGAGAAAAGAAAGACGCGGGAAACCTCAGTCGGTGTAGAGACAAAGGTCCGGGTTCGAAGACCACATTTCGATTCACGGCAGAGGCAGATTTTTTCTCTTTGGCACCTCGTCGATACCGGTTCTGGGGCCCACCCAGTCTTCTAACCAATGGGGTTCTTTCCTCTGAACGGCCGGATCGCGAAACCAAAAACTCATCTGCATCTAGTGCTGACGTTAATGCGTGGAGCTATACCTCTTCTTCTCCATACGTCTGTATGACGTCATACTTTATTAAGTATCAGAGTCTTTGCCTTAAAGAGGTAATGACAACTGGAAACATCGAAGTTTTGAAGATATACACGAAGTGTCTCAACCAAACTTCTGCTTGCAGGATGTTAGCACAGCAAGAGCTACAGTCTACAGATGTTCTGCACAGACTGTATCGTAGGTCCACAATGCTTGTGGCTAAACCATAGGTGCTGCTGCATTATCTCCGGAGTACACAGCTGGCTTAGTCCTTCCCTTCCCACCTCTTGCTGGCGTACGTGTGTTCTCATCCCACTGCAAGGCTAACAACCAATCCTCTGTGTCTTTTCTCTCAAACTCTGAACACAACTCGGCTATGTACCAAAGTGTTGCAACCACAACCCAGTAACAAACCAGCACCGTTCAGTTTAGCAGAAAGTTATATGATATGAATCACCACCTCTGGTTAAAAAATAAAATGTCAAAACAAAAAGCAACTAGGTGGACTATGCTTTTTGTACATTTTCATCATGACAAGTGTAAACCGTTAATATTATCATTGAAGCTGTTTCGGAAGAAATCACTGCTTCCATCATCAGAGTAAGAGACAAAAATTTCACTACAAATCCCAGAGCTTCTTACAGGACACGGTACTAACAGATACTTTTAAAAAATCTTAAAATATTACTTGTCTTTACACTGATGTATTAATTACCATTGCCACTGAGATCAACCTGTATTATACTCGATTCGAGGAGAATCTTGAAGGGAGCATATATAAGAATAATGGTGAGAAGTAGAGAAAAGAAAGATTAAGGTGGAAGGAGGAGATCAGACAATTTCAACTTCAAGGTTGTTTAGGCGAGCTTCGGCTTTAAAGTGCTGAAGGAAAAATGTTGAACATCTACGACAAGTTGAAGCCCGAAGCATTCACAACCTCTAATGTTAGGTCAGTATCCATCTATTTGTAGTCTTCCTATTTCTCTTTTCTGCCGAAAGTGTGCTCATTGCCACAAAATCTAAAACATGATCAACACTTCTAATTTATTGTTTGCTCCGTTTCGACAAGTACGCACTTTGCTTCAACATAACGAGAAAATATCCCGCGGCCTTAAAAGTATAAAGGAACACATAGCCATGTAATTAACTCCAGTCAACGTGAAAACATGAAAGGAAGGACGGCTATGTAGTCATATGGGCGAAGATAGGAGAATATTACTGAAATGAAGTTCAGAGATAAAGGATTTAAAGACGTGGAACGGGAATTATGGGATTTTTGGAAACAAGAACGACGAACAATCCAATGTTCGGTAATAAACTTGCAATTTAAGAATCATAAAATGTGACAGATATCAGTAATTTCTGGACATACGCTTCTAACCTTTTAATTTTTAAAAACATCTCGTCAGTACCAACAAGGGGCTGCGGGGTCCTATAAATTTGGCAGGCAAATTAATTGTAACAACTGTATAGGCTAATTAGGGAATTTTTACACAGCAAATTTCAATAGGTAATTGTTTTATATCACGCAGAGTTAACATTTTATGCTGGGTCGAAGAGACGAAGTGTCCATTAATCACAGAGCATTGTTAACAAATTTTTTACAGTCATAGTATTATTTACGTAATTTACAGAAGATATAATTTGCTACTTTGTTACTGTGGGCGGACTTAGTTACTTCAGTAACCATGTGCATAGACTGGAAACACAAAGCACCATTCAATGAAATAATTAATTTTCTCATGAAAGATTAAATGGCTACAGTTAAACAATGCAACGTTATCTTTTCTGGCATTACACTGAACTATCTTTTGCGACCACTTTCCCCTTAAGCAATTGGAAAAATGGCTTATAATCGGTTTGCCCTGGCGCCAGACTGTATGACTGTCTTGCCTGAAACCCGTCTACCAAAAGCCTTTGTCACTTATAATGTAGATAACAAAATGTTTCGTGAATACATCTGTGTAATTACATCAAGTAAAATGTTTTACTATTAATATAATTAATTGCACCATATCTTGAAATCTCTTCAATGTATCCCTCCCATATTCGCCACTAGCTCCCCAGTGGTATTTTCCCTTGAAGCACACAATTGCTGCTTTCCTACGCTACTGTGACACGATTGTCAAGGTGCAGAAATATCTCCTAAGCGTTTTTTGTTATAAATCAAGGTTATTGGTTTGGTTAATAAGGAGATAAAGGTATGTGTGAATTAGATAACGATAATGTTTCATTTAAATGCGCCTGTCCTATATATATTCCAGCACAATCTGCTTGTAATGGAGATACAGCAAAAAATTTAGCTAAGTGACGGCTCAGGTGCTGTTAAGATGTTATAGCTCTGTGTAAACCGGAACTGTTTCAAACAAAATACACACCCCCCGACTTGAAAAATGAATGTCTTTCAAAAACTTTTTCGAAAGATACACCTTGAAAGACTAGGGCATACTAATTATTTATTACTTTGAAGGACCGCTATTGTTGTAGGTACGTAATACAGTAGAATTATATACAACTGTAAACACGATTGTGTATTATAAACACTACATACCGACCATGCTTCATGAAGTTAACCCCAGCAGCCTACATTAACTCAGAATCCAGCCTAGTGCTGGATCAGAAGTGAAGCCCCTAACTTTGTACCCAGGCAATGACAATGAGCTGCTTGGTCACGGCTCTTGCACGCATATTTAATTTTCTTTTCCCTTGGACGTTTGTGACCAAACTTATAAAATATGAGGATAGTAACTACAAACTTTCCAAAGAATAAGGCTGGAGAATCTTGCAAATTCAACATTTAAAGTAAACTGTAAGGTAACGTAAAATATTGCTAACAAAGCATAATAAAGTTTCTAAAGTAAAACCTCATCAACAATTTTACAAAGAAGATTCTTCTTCACTGTCTCAAGACAATGTGTAAGGCAGTGGATCTCATCGTGGCAGAAATGAAGATAATACATAAATCCGCCAAACCAATACTGAGCTTGAGAAGCGTTAATTGGGTATAAAATGAAGCCCTCACTTCGCCTTACAAGCTTCGACGGTGTTGTCACAAACACAGGGTCTGAAGTACGGGGCTTTGGAAGCCATACGTTATAATTAGTTCAGCTTTGAGACTCCACCAAGACTTACATCCCACAACAAACTCCAGTACCGCCCGTTCGGTAGTGCACACAGGAAGTAGCTGAGGGATATTTACAGAATGACACAAAATGTCGTATCATAACAAGAAACACTAGAAAATATGGACATTGCTACTGCATGGTTTCATAAGTGAAACAAATGTGCACAGCCAAACTCCAGCGAAATCTTTCATTCGTACACGATGGTTTTAGACTTTCTTTTAGTTCAAAAAGACGAGCGATAGGAATTTCATGATCTTGCACAGCCACCATGTTATTATGTTTAAAACGCAATAATGTTAATAAAGCTACCTAAAAAGTCTATTAAATTCCACCACATTAAATCCACACATGAAACTTCGAAATCAGTAAATAAATTAAAGTTAAACAGCAAATTTTATAATTTTTTTTAGTATTAAAATCGTGACAACATATTTAAATATACCTACTGGTATTTTTGTAACAACGCTGAGTGGATTTGTAGGTAGACACCACCGTGTCTAATAAGCACACTGCCTATATCTTCCGGGTTTCAGTTTCTGTAACAAGATATTAAGCACGAGACTTCAAGAGTGCTGGTTAGGCGCTCAAAGCCATCTTCTCATTGTACGAAACTGATATGTATGTACTGAAGTTAAGATTAAATTACAAGACGTCCGCAGGATGAGAAATAGTCCACTGCATGGTCTGTCTTCTAGAAGTGAAAAAGCAGGCACGAGAGGTCATCTTCATTTCAAGTTCAAGGGTCATCAAGACAGAAAGCACACAAACTGACTGCAAGCCACGTGGAAGCACGTAAGTAAGAAATGGTGAAACATATGGAGGTAAAACACTACCTGCTAGAGTGAAGACCGGCTCAATACATGACAGAGCGTAAAACACCAATACTCCAGGTGTGGCTGATGCACTCTTATATCCATCCATAGCTGGTTTTTGGTAATAAAAAGGGCACTTGTAGAATTTACTAAAATGATAATTGTACAAATCTTGAAGGAGCTGGTTTGAGGTCAGGTTCAAATAATACAGACTCAAAGGAACTCAGAAGAATTACAGTGTTAAGGAATGTTCTTCCAGGAACACTGCTCTTCATTATGCCGACAATTCTCATGAAGCTGGCACTGAAAATTTACGCATCCTCTCAGGCTAATAGGAAACGTGAATTTATTACACTCCTTCATGGCTCTGTTCAGACTAATTCTCCCTGTAAGGAAAGTATCCGGACGCTCATCTCATTCTAGGGATGACCACAAAGTTTTCTTGCACAGTTCAAGTGGCTTAAGAACTCAGTAAAGATAATAAACGGAAAATAATAGACCTGTGTTAAAAAGTTCACGGCGGTCTCCCATGTTTTTAAACCGTATGGACTTAAAGTATAAACTTTACGAAGACACATACTGCTTCCACCTTCAGCCCCGAAGATGGCGGTAGTATGTTTCTCCGGAAAGGAATGCACCTATAACATAGCACAGTGAAATAACCCAGAGGACAACCACATGCATCTCTCAAGCCTCATATAATCGTAACACATTCATTCGATGCTGGATACTGTAAGGTTTACTGACAGGCTAGCAGAGTCCCCGAAATTCGACAAATAATTTCATTTATTATTAATCGTCATCGGTCTAATCGTTTGTCACGTGTTGTTGAATAGCACAGTGACACATTATCATTCAAAACCCATCATTCACCAGGATTCGGGCTAACGGCAGTTTTCGGGTTTGGGATCTTATTTCCTGCAATCTTTCTGCAAAAGAAACAATTTTATTCTTGGTTTCGTTCTTATGTCATACTTAGTTACAGAGCTACAGAACCCTTCACTGGTACTCGAACCCAGGGCAGTTATTCGGGGTCTGCTCCTAATTGTTGTGGTCTACTCGCAGAAACAAACAACTGTGTTCTCTATCCGGATCTGTCAACTTAAATCAACTTTGTAAGCTGCTGGAATGAGATGTGCATAAGAATTTCAGTCAGCATGTAAATACTGCTAACGGATTCATTTACGTAACGTTACGATGTCTTAAACTGTGAACAAACTGCAACCCTGCCGCTTGCAGAACACAATGTCTACAAGAGAAGAAAGCGAAAAAGCCATGAGGCACGCTATTGTGGGGCCGCGCCCCGGTAATTACCGGCCACTTGATCGCGTCTCGAGGAACAGCACGGTGTTCCGAACAACTATTTTGTGCGTAATGCAGTGTGTAACAAGAAACTGTCGCAAGGGCAGTATACATCTTCAATATATTCAGAATAGGTTGACCAGAATAATGAGACGTCTATTCCTCACTAGAAAAACAATGGGATTCAAAACGAATTTCTAAATAATAATGCAAGTACTTACTTTTAACTTAAATAAAGGATATAACTACAAGACACGTTTCATATTAATGTTGTTTACAGGAAATATATTTCTGGTGTAATGTGGAAGTTCCAATAAAAATATCACACAAGGACAATTCCTGTGCTTAGACTGTTTTGGCTCTTCAAACACTGACATCCTGTGTTCGAATCCCGGAATAGGGGATATTTACCCGCACAGATTCCATTTTCACGAGCCCAACCAAGTCGATGGATTCCTACCGAATATCCAAAAGATTCTATACTGTTAAATCAATTCAATTGAAAGTTTACTAAGCACCAATGTAAGTTATGACGTCCTATAATTTCGAACGAAAGTTAATATCGACGATTTCTCCGGAACGCAGCACACCTCTACGACAAAATCAATTCTGACTGAACTTCCCTAACAGCCCACGACAGCACACAAACAGTACGTGAAAATTTCTAAATTACTCCATTTGCCTACGTCACTGATAAGACACACTCCGCTTCACATCAAGTAACATTCTGTAGTTTATGTGTTAGGAAGATAAATATTATCCCCAATGCTCCGCACGTATACATTTACTAAATCTCAATAGCCCGGAGGAAATAATCCAAAACACCTGATAGAAATACATAAAAGTGCGCATTAATCCATTTTAAATAGAGTTTTTACGTGAAGAACACGAAAAGTGTCTGAATAGTCTCCATATTCTCTAATACCGCAAATTTGCGTTATTTTATTCTTGTGATGCCAACATATCGGAATCCATAATGTCAGGCCATTATAGAATTAGTTAAAAGTGTTTAAAGAAATGTATTCGTATATCAGTTTAACATTTTCATTTCTGACAGAAAGAACCATATTTATCAAGCAAGAGGAAAGTAATCTGCAGATCTGTAAACTGTCCCTATACGACTTCTGTTTCCGACTACAGTCATTCGTCTCTTAGCACTACTAAACGTAGCGATGGAGACCGCATCAATTCGACAGTCCATTTCTTCAGTTTACTTTCACTGCCTTTGTTGTCCCTTCCTTTATTCCTTACATTCAAGGAGCTGATTGCGTCTTGGAAAGCCAGCCAACTGGAAATAAGTTTCTAGTTTAAAACCGCAGACCCAAAACACAATGGAAAAGTAAGAACTGGTATCAGGTGATGTGGTATTTACAAAGACAGACGAAATATTGCTTTGGCATGACAATGGAACAGAAGAGAGAGTACCTAAATCTGAAATTAAAAGTTACACAGCGTAAATGTCACGTGACCTGGATTATAAATCATTCGTACGCAAATCAACGCGTCCAGGATCACGTCGTTTGCTACTACGGCGAAGGAGGGTGTCGGAGAAGCAAGAAAGGAAAATCATAATAGCACAGCGAAATGCAGCGTCATTTCACACACAAGCGGGAAACACAGTACAATCCCTGTTTCGACATTTCAGTCGTATTATAAACTCCTGAATGCCTTTAAATTTGTTTTACTATCTACGAAATTAAAAACTTGATGTTTACTGCCGAAAGTGCATAGCTCAATCGTGCTATTTCAGCGCACAAAAGAAAGTCATAAACAAGCCTGTTTTTCGCGGAAACGTTTTCTTATAGATTGACATAGTCATTGATAACAATCATATTAAACACAGTGTTTCTTTATGATAAAGCAGCACAGCTTTTATTTATCTGAGATACAGAATTGGGACCCCTGGAAACAACTATTTAAGCTCAACACTTTATTATACTTAAGAAGAAATGTAGCAGAAGCACACGAGATTGGATGGTAGATTAAGTGGCATTTTATTAGCTACTTTCTACCAGTTACTGGATCAGAGAACCCTTAGCGAATCAATTTTTAGCTCCCCGCATCATTCTATTGTTGCAAAACATTCCATATAATAAAACTTTCTGTCCAAAAAATTCGTGGTCAGTAAAGTGATATTTTAATTCAGCCATATTTTATTTGTGAGAAACTGAATTACGGATCCCCTTGTAGGAAATGTTTAGCTTAGCCGTTGTATTCGTGAGCCGGAGAAGTTGCCGCATGAGCAAGGCGTTCATTTCAATACTGGTTGCATTAAGTCTAAGCGCAATCCTGAAAGTCATATGAAAACCAAAGAAAATTAGTCCACCACAGAGATAGTATTTGTCCTTGTATTGTGTTTACAGTTGTTCGGACATTCGGCTTTTGCACCGCCTGTTGGATTTCGCTCGGTCTTGTTGATACACGACCTCTAGATACGGAATGCGTTTGGCAAAGTTAACTTCTCAAAGAGACACAGAAAGGCCCTGAGTGTTAACACTGAAAGACATCCTGTCTCCCTGACTCAACACGAGATCCGTGCCCTACGGAGTAGGAGTGAGGGACGAGGGAGATTGGGATTTGAAGAACGAACACAGAGATAGTCTTACAGACAGATACGGAGTTATAAAGAGACTGCGGAATACAGTCACATGAAGCACGCCGATTCAGAACTAATTTAAATTGCTTGTGAATAGCTTTTAAATGTAATGGATTTCGAGAAGAAGGTCGGAAGGAAATTAACACTATGCTGTAACGAGGGCGAATATTTTAATTAAAGAACAGTGCCGAACTTAAGCATTCTTCATATTTACATAATTTCGAGAGAAAATACCGACAGAGAATTTTTGCAGTTTTCCGCAGTCACTCAAGTAAATTCTCATAACTGACGAAATGACAAATATATTTCCTTATTGAAATTCAGAATCCCCGTCCCACCATTTTGTCCAATGACCAGGTCAGTTTATACGTATCGATTTAACTACAACTGACTTACTAAGCAACAAAGAATAAAGTATAAACTCGTTGAATTTAGATTACCGTGATTCTCAATTTCGTACCTCCAAATACTTTAAATAATTTAATTACCAAATACGCCTCAGATATATCTAACAATTATTTTGTAAGAATCATGATAATGCACTAACCGTATTGAGAAGTTTTAAAACTTTCCTACGTGACTCCGAGGAAATGGTGGGGGCAGTGTCTCGGAAAACGTTTTTTGTAAATTTCCACTCGGCACAAGCACCTAGCAACCATATAAGTTATTAAAAAAACAGAGATAATTGTCGAATATTGTGTTGACTTGAGCGTTAGGTTGTACGAGAGTACAAGCAACTTCTCTTCTGCCTCATAGCTATTTAATTTTAAAAACAAACATCACTGTTTGTTTGTTTGTTTCTCATTTCATACTAGCTTTTAATCTTTATGCTTATGTAAATGACAGCAGTTTGACGTTCTCAGAGACGGGTATCATGGAAACGACACAGAAGAACACGAAAGTGTATACAGAAAAGTTAATAATAGCTTGTTTGAAGACTTACTGGTAGAAATCTCTGGAGGATTCACGTAAGCTCTGCGACCAAAATCATGAAATTCGAGCAAGACAAGAAATTCATTCGTGTTCATTGTGGGGACATGAAATTCTTTCGTGATGACAGTTCCTGGCAGCAAAAATACACTGATAAAATGTTATCCTATGCATGGTTAGTAATGGGGGGTTTCTATAATATCATGTACCGAGAAAGTTAGTCTAGATATAATGATGTAGACTTCTATTCGGAAGGTACCCGGTTTGAATCTCGACCGCGTTGTCTGCTATCCTAGCTGAGAGAACATGTAAACTTGATTCTACAGCTAGGAAGGCAAATGTGTTATTTGAAGATGCATCAACTTGCATTCGTCAAATGAGTGGAGAGAAAATGATCAAAGAAGAATAGACAGGAAGGGTACATGAATAAGTTATCGTGGCTTATGACTATAGTTTTATAATTTTTATATTAAAACACGCTCGTGTATTAAAAGGAGTGACCACAGAAACGAAATTCGCAATTTATTTAAATAAAACAATCCCTCGACACTTGAAAGGGCGAAGCTAGTCGAAGTAAGTAAATTTTAATGTTTGATTCCTACCTACAAAAATAACGCCGAAATCTAGTTACAAAGAAAACTCTGTTTTCTAAAAGTTAAGCGAAACACGATAACATACAATGGAAGCCACATGAAGAATTATTATGTTATAAAATGGTGTATAGAAAGCTATCAGTGTGCTTGAAAGAAGAATCATTAAAGATACCTTATTTTAAATGACACTATCAACTTTTCACTTATTTGAAGCATCTGAATTAATTTGTGACGAATTTGGTGCAAAAAGGTAATATCTCCAATAACTTGCCAACGATTTGTTACCATTAAAAAATTAGATAACACACGTTTTGGTAAAAAATAATGGAATTAAATCCTTTATAACACCTGCAACCGTAACTTTAAGAAACTGAAAAAAAAACATTCGGCTTCAACTTTCTTTTCAAACCTTTACAAAAATGAAAGGACATTCTTTGACTCCCGCATTTCAAAGAATTTCAAACCTAGGACACAAATTAGAAATATTAATACAAGTGAGGAAGAATCCCAATCACCCTGTAAGCCCAACGGGAGCACGATCAGCCCATATTCTGGCTTGGAATTATGTTCCTCAGTACACTGCAATGGATGGACTCAATTTCCGTCGCAGAAGGAGGAGTGCCGCTCGCTGCAAGGAAGCAGAATCTCACACGACGTCAATCGGAGATGACAATCTGCCGCCATGTTCAGACTACTCCAGTCAACTATAGACTTCATTTATCTGACTTCCGGGGTAACAAACTTGTCCTACGCCTCTCGATAGAACAGATTTTTATTTGACTTTCTCTTTTCATAAATCTGAGAGAAAGTTTTCAAATCCTAATAAAAGCGATATTGAGAATTATATTTATGTGAAGTGTTAGAACATGCAATATTTCAACAACTACTTTTTATTTATGATGGTGAGATTGGCAAGCTGAAAATAGGGACTTCACTTTATTTTTTGGTATTCCTTCCAATATATATATATATATATATATATATATATATATATATATATATAGATAGACACACGCGCACATGTCTAAGATCCAGCTTAATATTATCCTCCCCTTAAATTCTCAGTCTTACATATGTCCAATTTTTTTAACAGGATTCCCACCAAACTATGCATACATTATGTGTTTTCATCTTATGAACAACACATTTAGTCCTTTAGTTCACTATCCTAAGAATCCACTTATTTGATCCTTCAAGATCCCAAATAATATTTGGTTGTTTTCAAACACAATTTAGGTTCTTCACACAAAGAAAGAAACCATATTTTACAACCATACAAAAGTGGAAAAATATGGATATGATGTAACTTGATCTTTAGCATTACTGAGAGTAGTTTCGATGGTTACACACTCTGTAATCAATAATGAGTACTTCCTGAACGTGTTAAATATTTATGAATACTATATTTTTAGCTTAAAAACAAATGCAAAACAATGTTCATATTTTCATTCTATGTCAGGACATGAGATGTGCCTCTGAACTACAAATTCCAGTTTTCACTTCCCTCACCTTGGTGGACCTCATCACAGCAGGCATAGTGACTGACTGATGCAACCAGCATACATCAGAGCTACTCACTTGTGTTTCTTCCATGACCTTGAACACAGCTACTGTACTGTACTGTACTGTACATGTTATCAAGACAACCTTACATGTAGGCTAAAGTGCAAAGTCTTTCCTGCCTCCTTGACAGTGACTCAGCTAGTCAAAAAACTTACTGCTTTTACAAAACAAAGGTTCATTATTCTGTTACACAAAACACACACAAATGGCCATATCATGACTCGGCTCCACCCCCAGCTTCATGCCAAAATTTTTTTCCAAGTCTAAGCCAATTTCTGACCTAATGACATTTTACATAAACAAGTGTAGTGAAACAATGTATTCATGTGACAACTTCTCTTTGTCTCCCACAGTTCACTATTCACAAAGCACTAAGTGAACTGTACAAATCGTGAAGTTTCTTCCTCACTTTGCCCACTGAAGATGCAAATATCCTGAGAAATTGATTTGCAGATATTTACCATAAGCTGGAAATGTAACTAGGAAAGAGAAAACAAAGAAATTCCATAGAGCTCTTGAGTAACCTCTGAAGACCAACTAGGAAATTAAAGAAAATAATTAACCCCTTCAGCCACAGTAAAGGTGCATAATATTCTATCAATCCATTGTTACCTCAAAGAAAACACAACACGTCTCCACGACAACACTAAACTAGTTAATGCTGCTTAGAGAAATAAATTACTGTTTATTCTGAGATCAATATAAAACCCACATTATATATTCTGTGGGCAAAATGCAGAGATAATGACTGTTACAGCAGGTGGTACATACAGTTACAACTCAGCTTTAAAGGGTTAAAATGGATCTTACTGAAGATGTGATACTAGCAATGCTGTAATGTTTGGGATCTTAACAAAAAGGAAACATAACCTTGTCACTGAGAGTAAGAAATTGCTAGGCTGAACAATGCAGGTTATCACAAGATAACAGAATATCAGTTACACTTTATATCGATTATAAACACAACTTGCAATCTGTAGGAACAAACACCACACAGCTCAGGCCTGCCTCATGGACTTATCTTGAACCACTTGAACACAATCCACAACCTAACACCCAGTATTTTAAAGATCCATTTTAATATTACACTCCCATCTATGAGTTGGTCTCTGAAGCCATCTCTTCCCTCAGGTTTTCCACACAAAATTCTGTACTCATTTCATGTCTTGCTCATGCATGCTGTATGCCCTGCCCATCAGAGCTTTCCTATCATTTTACTAAAAATCCAGAATTAAATCTTATATTTGGCTCATTAAACCCACACTAAATTAAACATTCTCCAAAACACAATTACAGAATTTACATCAAAATGTACATTTATATTAAGTAAGCTTTACATGCAAACAACACAGCTCAAATGCTTCGTCTTGTTTAGTAGCAGTGTACTGCATAATCAAATTGCATTTTTCTGTGAGGAACCTGCAATATGTGTGACTTTTTATTTCCACTGCGTAGACATGAAATTTGACACAAAAATTTCATTGGAAAAGCTGAAAGGAAAACAGTACTTGGGAGATCTACACACACACACAGACATTACTAAAATGCACCTTAGAGAAATATGATGTGAAGAAATAGATAGACTCAACCAGCTCATGACAGAGCATAAGGGCAGAATTATGTGAACGTGATGAAAGGCCAGCAGCAACGAAATTTCTCACCAGCAGAACAACCATCATCAAAGATGATCTTGGCCCATCAGTCAGCCACAAAAACGTACCTTGTGCTGCGGGACGGATGCCTCGGTGAGATCGACATATGCGCCAGATATCACCACGCTCCCCGTCTCTTTCACCTTGGTCTGAAAGTGGATACGGTTCCCCTGTTGCCACATGTCAGTCTGTAGTGTCTGCCCAGGGATAACCGGCTTGCTGAACCCAGCCTGTAAACCAGTGACAGTCATCATTTTCTTCATACCCTCACACTCTGATGGCCTGTGTAGTGCAACGATCTAAACCATATTAATGGGGATAATCAGTGTGGCTTCTAAACATTCAACTAGTGAAGTTTAAAGATTCCTGTCAGTTCGTCAGAACTCTGTTCAACCGCAGATATTTCCCTGTTTATAATCAAATATCTGTCCTTATCGCTGAAATCCGAATGTCGCGGCTTTGTGTTAGGGAGGTTTGAAATCACTTTCCAACGACCTAATATTTAGACTGTTTTTTTATACCGTTTTCCTCAATTTCTTCTGGAAAATTCAGGGATAAGACTTTAAATCAGAATAATTCCACTGCCTTCCCAATTCATTCTTCACTGATCACCCTATCATTCGACGCTATAATCTGGCTTGAATGCTTTAAAATAGGCCACTACCGCCTGCTTTCATTTCCTTTCCAAATTTCACGCTCAAAATTATCGACCCATTCATCCTAAGTAACCTATGCTGCTGATAAAGCGCCATTAAGTAAGCATGCTATATGTTGTTTCATATATATCTTTCAGATGGTAAACCGTCTATATGAAATATTATATTAAGTTGTGGATCAGGTGTGGACGCGCAGGAATAGCGAAAAGCTGGGAAATCACAAGCGCGAAGCCCGTTCGCCCAAACTGTGCGCCATCTCGTCCACACCTGAACCTCGTACGTTACGGCAGAACGCGCAGGTGTGGACAATGCTTTGGCTATCGCACAGTGCAAAGGACACTGTAAAAATGCATCTCTCCAGTCTTCAGAACAGATGATGAAAATACACCGACATAGATACAACGTAATCCTGTGTACTACTGAGTGGATCACAGCGTCACAGACCGACAGACAGACATCATAATAAGCACTCAACCGAAACGGGAAGCCAGCGCGTTCTCTCTCATCCCCGACGCGGCTTCAATCTCTCTGCAGTAATGAGACTCTTGACGACTGAGTAGAAAGCCAGTCGGAGATGCGGATCCGTTGAGACAGTGTGCACAAAAATCCAGTAATTTCTAGTCAGCTGCATTAAAAAATAAAAATTTTCTTGAAAAATTATGTGTGCATATCTTGTGTTCTCCAATCCAGTTTCACATCTCCAGCCCACAACGACCGACCTGATTTCACTCACTACTGCAAATTACCAGACGACCTGCATTAATCACGAAGCGCCTTGTTATGTAATACAAAAGCACAGCTGACGATGGTTGTCTCCTGGGTTATTGTGCCGTGTAGTCTGGTAGAAGTTTACAAATGTCTCAGAGGTCCTTCCTGCCTCCATCATCAGGGGGATGAGTAAGGAAACTCTACCAGACTGCACGGCGCAACTGCCCGGAAGGCAGCCGTCTTCAGACTCACCGCCGTGGAAACCTCAAATTCTACCGAGATCATATCTGTCTTCCCGCACTACGTTTCATCGCTGGCTCCATATTACCGTGTTTTGTGTGTAGGATGTCGTCTGTGTAAAAGACCTATCTTTCCGAACATAAATGTTTTACGAGGAGCGGTTTTTAGAGTTACTGCCAACTCCTAAGGGGACATTTCAGACCGGACAGGATTGAGAGGTGCTTGCTTTCTGATTTACAGATGTATCCGATGCGGCTCGTGGGGCGAGGGACGTAACAGGAAAATCCAAGGACTGGAATCCATTTTAGGTGGTGGGTCCAACAAGTTATTGGGAGGGAAAGAAAACATGTAAATGGAGTTTTATGGCACAAGTGATGTTCGCAGGTTTGCAACAAATGACAAATATAAAGCAGTATGTGATTCAAATAAGTGTGTAGTCTTTCTCCACTTCCTTGCGAAATTGCAATCCATAATCTTCCAGTCATTTGAAAATCTGTTATATACAACTAAACAGTTAATGTAATATTGCTTTAGTGGCTCAAATATGAAAGGAACATCCCGTAGTGAAATTTCAGGTTATCGCAGCAGCTGGTATGATGACTTCTGGAATATTTCACCGTGTATTCTGATAGAAGTTTATCTCCGTTTCAGAAGCGCTTGCTACATCCAATCTAAAACGTTAACGAACTACTACCAGACAACACGGCCCAACATCCCTGAAGTCAGTCATTATCATTGACCAAAGTGTCAGAACGGGTACATATTTTCTAAAAACTCGTTATTGTTATTCCCCTTCAATGAGACGTGTGTCCCACTACTGGTCTCAGCCGTGAACATCGGACATGTCCAAAGCATGCTCGATACGAATAAAGCACGACGTTCTATATTCCAACGAGGGAATTTCGCAGATTCCCATACATACATCAGCCACAGTACAGTTAATGACATTCTCAAGTATTATCACACGGTGGCAGAAGCTATCTAGCCAAGAAACAAATGCCCAAAGCAATACAGAGACTTTGAAGCTCCAACAAAGTTAAATTAATGTTGTGTATGAGAATACCAGTGACTTGGAAAACAAAGAGCGACAGTATTCCACCCCAGCTCCTAGTGCGTTTCATTTGACAATCATTCAGACTATCTCCCAGAGGCATGCGTACTTGAACGAAGTGTTGTGAATGTCAAACTTTGCCCAAAAGACTTGGACAGTTATTCTTAACCGGTGGTAAGGGGTGTGACTTTCAGGGGCGGGGTGTGATGAGCTGTAAACAGCATGTCAACATCATCGGGCTTGGAGAAAAACAAAACCCAGAAATACCACAAAAACATTGACAGATGATAGATCAGTTTAGAGCAGAGATGTAATGTGTGGCATTCGATTTCTCTCTCACTGCCTTTTCCCCTTACCAGATCTCATAACCGAATTTATATTTACTTATTATGGTAGAAAATTGCCATATATTTGTTTTACGGCGAGTACTTTCGGAAAAACATTACAGAGATATAATTTATTGCAAAACAATATTGGAAAGATAAAGTGACAAACTGTTATTGTTGATACATTTTTACAACTTGTTTATATTCGGAATCGTCTAATCGAGCATGAGAAAAAGGGAACTTGCGTATGTTACCAATTATCGGTTATAGGCCCACAAATTTCAGGATACTATGAGTGTGCATAAATAAAATGAAAGTAAATGCATTGAAACTGCCTGCTTCAAAGAGTATATAAAGTTACGTATGAGATAAAGATTTTGTTGATCATTGTGATGTTACTTTCACGAATTCCCTTTCCTTATTGTCTGTAATGCGGAAAGAAGTTTATTTGCTATTAATTTAGAATGAAGTATCACGAAGCAAAAGTGTGTTAAAAAGTCGTCGTTTATCTTGGTCTTCTTTCTCCACAGAGACTGGCTGATTTGTATCCACTGCTAGATTTTTGAAGTCTCCTTTCCTCTAGAAGAATGTAAACTCGTAGCTGAAGGCTTATGTCTACACAATATCTAACACACCAACACTCCTTTATTCAAATGTTTTTAAAAGTAGAAACATAGAAAAACAATGTATAATCTCTGCAAAATATGCCCTAAGCTAAAATAAAAATAAAATAAGTTAATTACTCTGACAGAAATTTTTTAAACAATCACACGTATCATCTGAAATAAAGGAAAAATATACCACGAAACAAAAGTAATATAAAACAAGAAATAACACATAAGTATGCTCCATACATGCACTAAAACAGCAAAAAATATAAAAATTAATTAAATAAATGGGCGGAAAGTAAACTATGATGTACATTCAACGCCTGGAAGGCATACGACTTTTAATCCGGGATTGAAAACATCGCTACTAATTTATTTTTTTATACCTCAAAGCGACACATTACGTCACTTGTGTAACAAAGTTAATGAAAGTTGGTGTAAAATAATGTCAGCAAATACACAACCACTGCAAACTATCGTCAATGACTATAAGTAAGTGATATTCATATTTGTTTACTGATATAAGAAAAATTAAGTGACAATTAACAGACAAAACAACGAATTAGGAAACAGTCCATTTATAATCCTGATTTATGTTACAAAGGCCAGCCACTAAACGAAATACTGGGAACGAAGAGTTAGTAAACAACAACAACAATAATGAAGTTTTACGACAGCCTTAATTCCCTGCCATTTCGCTAAGTGTAACCTGTTATTAAGGTCCCGAAGAAGCAGGCAGTATAGTTTTTAATAACGTTCTACTTCTGTCGCTAATAATATTTTATGAAACATACAAATGTCATTTGTCAAGTAACAATGATAAATCAGTTACTATCATCGAATTAATATATTTCGCTCAGTGACTACGATATTTTCCTAAGTAATTCCTTAGTGTTTCATAATGTTCAAATATTTATTATCATACAAACTTAAGAATCTTACACAGATTTCCACCCTTGTTTTTCTCACTTTACAAGTTCACACGGCTTCCGTGCTTTTTCTCATCAACGAGATGAAATGTTAGTTTACCAACATTGGGAAATGTCAAACAAAATTACGTTTACAAAGTGTCATAAAAATAAAATGAAGTCTTCTGGGGCGATAGGCCGTATGAGTATGCATTTTATATTTAATTTTTCGTAGATTGAGCCTTCGTCAACAACGTTAACCTTGATGATGGATGCAGGTATTGTATCCGAAACGTTAGATGTGAGCAACATGCTCATAGGACTGATCGAAAAGGCTTCATTGCACTCAGTCGCCGTGAAAGCTTCATATCTTATAATATCTAAAAAAATTAAATTTGTAACTAAATCCAGTGAAAGACAGAAATAATGGCGGACAGATATACGCGACTCGTAACTCTGTTCCAAAGTAGGAACTCCGTTCTTAGGGAATAAGAGGAATAAAGAATAAAGAGAAACAGGAAAGGAAAGAGAGAACATTGAAGATGTGTATGAAGAAAGACTCTTAAGAGAGAAACGAGCAGAAAAAGATAAACAGTATAACAAAAAATGATAAAAGGGGAAGCAGTGGAAGGAGAGATGAAATACAGAACGAAAGATCAAAGTGGAAAAAAGTAGAAAGCTTTGTTACAGCTTTATAAACAATTTCAACATTGGCCTTCAATCTTTCTTACGTTTTGCAGTCCAACGCATCACAACATAAAGCAAAATCCGCGAACATCCGAACTGAACTTTTCAATACGAGAACCAAGAATGGATGTAACTCGACAGCAGTGTGAGAAACGCGTACAAGTGGTGAATTCCAAGCAGCTGATATGAGGACTGCCGAGTGTCTGACATCCACTCTTGTGAATAAAACACATTGCTTGTAACATTTCTACTAAGCAATGAATTTCGTTTTGTCGACGAGGGGTATATATTCAACTCATTCAGAGAATCTCATCTGAATCCAATAAACTTTCCTCTGTCTCATTCCCAGAAAAGCGACACTGCACCACCTATTTGCAAGGTGCAGACGTAACCAGGAAGATAACGAAGTTTACATAAATGCCGCTCATTGAGACTTAGAATTTCTGAGACATCCCTTAAACTGGCATATTTGAAACAATTTCTCACATATTTACACGATGGCTCCATTTGGTGGACTTCGGATTAACTTTTCGGTTATTTAACGGCACTTCTTAATTCCACAGATTTTATAACTTCGATTGGTGTGACAAAGTAAATGATGAACTGTGAAGAAATGTAACGAAACGATCGCGACCTATTTTAAAGTAACATTCTACATTTTGCCTGGAGAGACGGACGAAAACCTTGGTGAGACTGGGCGGTTTCCGGACCGAAATTCTAAACCTACCGAACACGAATCAGAAGTGTAATTTATTCAACTGAGATGTTAGGTGGTTCAATCTAACGTCGGTGGCTGGTTTCCTACTGAAAACATGCAACTCAGGATAATGCAGTCTGTGTTTATGTCAGTTATAAATTTTAATAAACTGATCGACATCTAAGATAACTATATAGGGACATGCTACCCTAATGCGACGGTTTTCGGGTTAAAACGTCACAGCTCGGATAAAGTTTGTCTCATTAATACAAATTAATATTTGGCCGACAAAAAGAAAAGTTCCTTAATACTCATTTTTTTCAAAATAATATAGGCACAAATTATACAATAGCAATAAAGTAGTTCCGCAAAATATTTTACATTAACATACAATGTAACGTGAACCATTACTGCTTCACAAATGGAATTAACAGCGCCAACTTCGCGATCATGTCAATCACTTATGTGTCGAATAGCTGACGATGAAAACTCTTGACGTCACACTTTCAAAATAAACAAAGTCGACTGTGACAAGTCCGGTGCCGCCTTAACTAACGTTAGTGAAGAGAGATCTCTGTGAGAAGCTGACAGTCGCTCAGGTATTCTTAAATTTGCCGCTTTTATGGTACCACGAGTCTTTTTCCGTGTTTATAACACCTTGTAACAATAAAATGTCTTGACATGCATGGAACAGTTCTTACATCATTTGTCCAAGCCTACCGGACTATGCGAGACATTGAGGACCACCGCCTGTCAGCCGTCCGTGGTTTCTTATTCAACATATTCCAAGTTTTATTACAGAAATAAAGCAGTAACTTGCTTTTATTTTAATTTATACAATCAGACTCGGAAGAGGTTAGATTTCAGGTCCTCACGGCGAAAACCATGAAGATGGATGTCTTCTGGGATGTTGAGCCGTGTAGCCTAGTAGATACTGACAGTCGTTACAGAAATGTTTTCCATCTCCATCACAAGGGGATAACTGAGAACCCTGATAATAGAGGCAGTAAGCACTTCTCAAATGTCGGTCAATATCTATTAGACTACACGGCGCAACATTACAGAAGACATCCGTCTTCTAAGGGGGTAAGTTCGTATAGGATAAAATACTGAATTAAATAAGCGTGGTAATATGATAAAATAAGAGGGAGAAGAATTAGCACTACAAATGTATACACTTCTAACGTCTGGGATAAAGGAAGTGAATTCCAGCTAAGGCGCTTATCTGTTACACAAACAATGACCACTGTTTAATAGTTCCATTTGCCGGTAGCTGCAAACCGACAAAGTGGGTGTGCTTGCTCAGTAATCTCCGAGATTATCACCAATTTGTCTATAAAACAAGGACGAGCGGCTTAACCCTGTCCACTGCGGTGAACACTTGCAACATCCCACGGGGCTCAATACATCATGCATAATTCCTGGGCTTTAATCCAACCCTCCCCCTACCATCCTCCATTACTAACAAAATTCTGTGTTTCAATTTGTTTTCATTCCAGGGGCGAAGACAGATCCATGCGGTGAATAATACGTCTCCGAAGGACGACAAGTCTAATTTTTAGGTTTCAATCTTCGATCCACTTGTGTTGATGGCATCTTAAAGGAGTGGATATAGTTCACTTCTCCAACTGTTTCCTCAAGAACCGTTTATCATTCTCGAATCTACGCCTAGTATTACGAGCGCTCTTCCCTTCAGGCTACCCAACCAAAATTCTGTACACATTTCTCACATCCCCATGCGTGTTACAGGCCTCGCCCATCTCAACGTCCTTTATTTCATATTCCTATTAATATACGGCGAAGAGCTCACAGTGCAGAGTTAATTACTCTGCATATTTCTCCGTCTTGCTGTCGCTTGAACATTCTCCTAGGCACTCGGTGCTTGAACGCCATCAACATGAGTTCTTCCCTTAAGCTGAGACTAACAGGTAGAAGTATAGCTTCTACACTTTTATCTTTGAGTTTTAGAAAGCAGACAGGAAGACGACAGATTCTGAACTGCGTGTTAACAAGAATGCCCTGACTTAAAGCTGCTCTTAATATCCTCGTGAATGTTATTTGCTCCCCAGCTCAGTCACACGTAAATCTTGATCGTACGCTGAGCCACGCCTGAATTACCGATTTATTTAATTCCACGCTAAATAACTTCTGCGGTTGATATATAGTGGCATTAAACAAAGCGTGCACAACGTATTTTCTGAGGCCTACAAGAACACTTTAGAACGAATGAAATCTCTGATCGCATTACACAAAACGAAAGTTTAAAAGTAATCCCAGTGACTGAAGACGAGTTTTCTGTTCCGGTCCTACGACGACACACGACAAGGTGAATAAACTTCCTTGTTTACCGCTCTGTTTTTTGGCAGGAAATTGGCTTTCCTGTAGGTCTGGAAGTTGATCAGCTGGCGGAAATGTCGTGTTGTCTCCAAAGCTGAGCATCGATCGACCCAAAATCGTTCCAGCACAATCGGATGAAAAGAATCCAGAAACTTCCTGTTATCTGAATGGAATTATTTTGTTACATCTTGGCCCCCTCAGAAAAAAGTCTGCTTTAAAATTAACGTTACAGGAAATAATATGTCTGTGTCCCGGATTGCGCAATTTAAGATATTCAGTCTATAAATGAGTCCTTTAATTATACGTCTAGTCTAACAATCAGTTTGAAATTCAAACTAAAATTATTTATTTCGTATATTAATCCCTTACCCTCTTCCTTCATTCTCTTTATCCCTTCCGCATAAATATACCCCTCCTACACATCAGACCAATCAGTTTTCGTCTCTCTTCCTTGCTTCTGTATTCCTCTCCTAGTTCACAGGTCGCGTCACTTTGCCAAAAAACCAGTCACCTCAATATGCCACATTTATTTCACCCACTCACAACAAACAGCATTCCTCTCACACAAGTATAAGTAATATATGATCTTTCTCACCTATTTACTTAATTAGTATGTTCTATAAAAATTATCTCATCTTTAAATAAATTAAAGTTTCTTTATTTAATGACATTTTACTAAGTGGTTAGAGTCGAATTACGGGGTAATGATCATGAACTGGAAACAAAAGTGAAGAAAGCAGGCACTACCTTTGTGTCTTGATGGAGTGTCTGGGTATAACCGAGTAATAACAGCTACGGTAACCTCTTACCGAGCCTAGATTCGAGCTCTAAATCTCATGAGCAGGAGTACTAACCACTAAATTGAGGCGTTTGACAGCTAGCTAGTAATACACCCGAGCGTGAAGTTTGTATGACTGATCACAGTACGTAATACTGCAGCGACCATGATTACTAGCGTAACAAGACACTCTGTAATTGGCATCTGTCCGTCACATAGGCTCTGCTAAAAAGAGAAGAGATTTTAACGTTAAACAAGCATGCCTAGTAGATACTGACAGTCGTTACAGAAATGTTTTCCATCTCCATCACAAGGGGATAACTGAGAACCCTGATAATAGAGGCAGTAAGCACTTCTCAAATGTCGGTCAATATCTATTAGACTACACGGCGCAACATTACAGAAGACATCCGTCTTCTAAGGGGGTAAGTTCGTATAGGATAAAATACTGAATTAAATAAGCGTGGTAATATGATAAAATAAGAGGGAGAAGAATTAGCACTACAAATGTATACACTTCTAACGTCTGGGATAAAGGAAGTGAATTCCAGCTAAGGCGCTTATCTGTTACACAAACAATGACCACTGTTTAATAGTTCCATTTGCCGGTAGCTGCAAACCGACAAAGTGGGTGTGCTTGCTCAGTAATCTCCGAGATTATCACCAATTTGTCTATAAAACAAGGACGAGCGGCTTAACCCTGTCCACTGCGGTGAACACTTGCAACATCCCACGGGGCTCAATACATCATGCATAATTCCTGGGCTTTAATCCAACCCTCCCCCTACCATCCTCCATTACTAACAAAATTCTGTGTTTCAATTTGTTTTCATTCCAGGGGCGAAGACAGATCCATGCGGTGAATAATACGTCTCCGAAGGACGACAAGTCTAATTTTTAGGTTTCAATCTTCGATCCACTTGTGTTGATGGCATCTTAAAGGAGTGGATATAGTTCACTTCTCCAACTGTTTCCTCAAGAACCGTTTATCATTCTCGAATCTACGCCTAGTATTACGAGCGCTCTTCCCTTCAGGCTACCCAACCAAAATTCTGTACACATTTCTCACATCCCCATGCGTGTTACAGGCCTCGCCCATCTCAACGTCCTTTATTTCATATTCCTATTAATATACGGCGAAGAGCTCACAGTGCAGAGTTAATTACTCTGCATATTTCTCCGTCTTGCTGTCGCTTGAACATTCTCCTAGGCACTCGGTGCTTGAACGCCATCAACATGAGTTCTTCCCTTAAGCTGAGACTAACAGGTAGAAGTATAGCTTCTACACTTTTATCTTTGAGTTTTAGAAAGCAGACAGGAAGACGACAGATTCTGAACTGCGTGTTAACAAGAATGCCCTGACTTAAAGCTGCTCTTAATATCCTCGTGAATGTTATTTGCTCCCCAGCTCAGTCACACGTAAATCTTGATCGTACGCTGAGCCACGCCTGAATTACCGATTTATTTAATTCCACGCTAAATAACTTCTGCGGTTGATATATAGTGGCATTAAACAAAGCGTGCACAACGTATTTTCTGAGGCCTACAAGAACACTTTAGAACGAATGAAATCTCTGATCGCATTACACAAAACGAAAGTTTAAAAGTAATCCCAGTGACTGAAGACGAGTTTTCTGTTCCGGTCCTACGACGACACACGACAAGGTGAATAAACTTCCTTGTTTACCGCTCTGTTTTTTGGCAGGAAATTGGCTTTCCTGTAGGTCTGGAAGTTGATCAGCTGGCGGAAATGTCGTGTTGTCTCCAAAGCTGAGCATCGATCGACCCAAAATCGTTCCAGCACAATCGGATGAAAAGAATCCAGAAACTTCCTGTTATCTGAATGGAATTATTTTGTTACATCTTGGCCCCCTCAGAAAAAAGTCTGCTTTAAAATTAACGTTACAGGAAATAATATGTCTGTGTCCCGGATTGCGCAATTTAAGATATTCAGTCTATAAATGAGTCCTTTAATTATACGTCTAGTCTAACAATCAGTTTGAAATTCAAACTAAAATTATTTATTTCGTATATTAATCCCTTACCCTCTTCCTTCATTCTCTTTATCCCTTCCGCATAAATATACCCCTCCTACACATCAGACCAATCAGTTTTCGTCTCTCTTCCTTGCTTCTGTATTCCTCTCCTAGTTCACAGGTCGCGTCACTTTGCCAAAAAACCAGTCACCTCAATATGCCACATTTATTTCACCCACTCACAACAAACAGCATTCCTCTCACACAAGTATAAGTAATATATGATCTTTCTCACCTATTTACTTAATTAGTATGTTCTATAAAAATTATCTCATCTTTAAATAAATTAAAGTTTCTTTATTTAATGACATTTTACTAAGTGGTTAGAGTCGAATTACGGGGTAATGATCATGAACTGGAAACAAAAGTGAAGAAAGCAGGCACTACCTTTGTGTCTTGATGGAGTGTCTGGGTATAACCGAGTAATAACAGCTACGGTAACCTCTTACCGAGCCTAGATTCGAGCTCTAAATCTCATGAGCAGGAGTACTAACCACTAAATTGAGGCGTTTGACAGCTAGCTAGTAATACACCCGAGCGTGAAGTTTGTATGACTGATCACAGTACGTAATACTGCAGCGACCATGATTACTAGCGTAACAAGACACTCTGTAATTGGCATCTGTCCGTCACATAGGCTCTGCTAAAAAGAGAAGAGATTTTAACGTTAAACAAGCATGCCTGTTGCAAAACAGTTCCGTGGAAATTGAGGCTGAAAAACGAGACAAGCAGATGAACAAACAAAGCCGACGCAACATGACGTGCGTCGTTCTGTGGTGGCAAATGTGCAGTTCACACACATCAGTCACTGTTTTGATAACAAAAACAATATCATAATTCCAGAGAAGCAGGCCACATGTTCAAAACGAACGTCCCCTACATCGACAGGTCGAGCTGCCTGTTTTGTTACTTCTCTCTCGATATCAAATATTACAAAGATTTAGGCTTTTTAAGGGGATAAAAATTTCGATGTTGGTCTTATACGCTACAACGCCGTGTAGACTAGTAGATGATGAGTGATTTCGCCCTGATAATGGAGGCAGCAAGCACTTCAAAAACTTCGGTAATCTTCTAACAGACCACGCGGCGCAGCCATCTTCAAATTAATAGTCTGTCAATAAGGAACTGGCATGGACCTGGAAGTAAGCGGTCACAAGAGACAGCTGGTCTCAGGACCAAAATTCGAATCACGAACTTTCGAATTACAAAGCAGAAATTCTACCCACTGCAATTAAACATAATACAACGGTTAGTAGAAAGGTGAGTGTAATTCTATGAGAGTATCTGACTTCGAACTGCATCGTCAGAAATATCAGTTAATGTAACCAATATGAGTCGATTTATGGCTTCATTTTTATAGGAAACAGAAATTTCAAGAGAGTTTTACGAATAAAACTAACCCATACTTAAAACCGAGACATTTTAACTGTTGTTTACGATGTACGATGTCATTCGACGATGCTCTGATATCAGTTTTGAGCGTCATTATATAATCACGCTTCCGTAATTTCATTACAATGCCGGAGAGCGCATTATCATTAATTGTCGTCTTTACTTGTATTGAGTCTTCTTCTACTTGACGTCCCTGCAGGCTTACTATTTACTCACTGTCGACAAAGTGTATAAACGCTATCGTCACTGCATGAACGGAATACTAGGAAAGAACTCCGATATGAATCATGAAGCGAACGTAATTACGTGGTGCCACGTTGCTGCTCCAAACTGCTCTTAAATTATTTAATAATAACTATAACAATAGTAATAATACTAATAATAGTAATAACAATAAATAATTTTGAGTATAGATTCGAATTTTTATCATTTTAAACTTCTGTCCCCTTTTTAAAGCGTCATAATGTTTGAATATGTAAGAATTTGCTTATTAAATGATAATGATTTAGAGTGCGCAATGTGCTACAACACAGCTGTAAAGTAATCAGTGTGAATCCGGATTTTATAAAATACAAAGGTAATATTAAATCTCTGAAATATGCAAATTCATTACAGTAACAAAAAATGCACTGAATAAAAATGTAAATACATGTAGTTTAGTAAAACAGGAACAACGAAAATACGAAGACATTCATCAAAACAAGTGTACAGTGTTAATTAAATATTTATAAACATTCAAACATCAGCTCTCTACGAACAATAGCTTCTTTCACTAAATTATGGTATTCAAGTTCATCTCAGGGATGCAAAATTAGGGCATCAGTATAAGGATGGCTTTACACAATGAAGCACTCACAACTAAAGCTCAGTGCTAACGGTGTTCAAAAACTTCTCTGTAATGTTTAGGGTAGCAGACACATCTCCCCGATAGTTTATTACATCAATTAAACATATTAGCACTACGAAACAAATATTATTTTTATATAACGAATATCTGAAGGAATTAAGATTCATTTACACTTCTGCATCAGTACAAGAGCCTCAAATAAAGCGGAACTCAACACAATTTATCCGACACGAGAATATTAATTTAATCTCAGATTTTTGTAAATACAAAAATGACAGACTTTCTAAGTGCCCATATATTAATTTTCTACACAGTCAAATAACACAAAATTTCTACCAAAGGACTCGTCTTTACAAAACATGTAAATTATGTCAAAATGATATCAATTTTTTCATACAATGCGTTTGATTTGATAGACGTTTAACCAAACAAGAATTAGGTGTGCATGTTTTTTAGAAATAACGATAAGAGGCAATTTTTATTTTGAAATATATTGCGTCTAGATGACCTTCAAAAGCATGACTAATAACTTCCTTATGTTTAAAAACTTCCAAAATTCATTAAAAAAATGTCTGACGGAAATCTCATAGACACGTACTGAAGCAGGTTTAAAAGGTGGATCTGTTTAGAAACACTGTAATTTTAAAATTAAAATATTAAATAACCTCACAGATCGTGCAGTCTTCTTCACTTGCACTAAATAATCCTACCACTGACTACACTGGCGAAGCAATAACGATTTAAACTTGTATCACGGACGTATGTAGTTCGAATCTCGGTTGAATAACCGAAGTCCGACCTTTCTTTCGTGCCTTGCCAGTATCATTATTCGAATGCTAAAACAGCACTCTGAATTACGTTACGACAGCTTTATGCTAAATTCTTACCAACCCATTATTCGTTGTCTCACTCCTACCTCAATCGACAGCATCTAAAGAATGCAATTCAAACAGCGTCGTTAAATTTGCTACGAATACATCTTTCAAGCAAAGCAGTTGCTCAGATGTTGCAATACTGGAACAAAGTGCGCTGTCAACCAACAAGTATGTTTTATTTTCCAAAAAAACTTCTTTCCTTTCCAACAGCAAGGAACTCGGCTAAATATCACCAACAACAAAGAACCATACACGACCACCAAAAGTCGGAAGACGCATCTACTAATTCAACATGAAAGTTGTAACGTTTCTGACACCAAGATAAAAACACAATGGATTTTGCCTCTTTGTGGCTTAGAGAGATACTGGGAACATAATGCCTGATGCCTGTGTTGGTCATTGGAGCGACGCTCGGTGCATATATCGGACTGCAACAGAGCGTCTTGCCTTCCTGTCTCTGGCGCTATTATATCTTGTCTTTTACACCAAAAACCGTAGTCGGCGTTGTGGCGCCATCTAGTGAGGACAGTCGGACGTCTTTCAGCTTCCTGTAGCGTCACAAGCACGACGCTTTTCCGCCTCCATTTCCGGTGCAGAATGTGACAGTCGAGGCGAAAACTATAGAAAAGTATATTCTGTTTGTAGTTAACTTGGAAATATATATCAGTTTCACTTTCGTTCTCAAAATAAATTACGCATTTTTGTACCTGGGAAGTTCAAAGATTTTTCTGTAAAAATGTTTCTAAGATACTTATAAAATTTCGAGACGTCTGTTGCCTCCGCTTTCGCTTTATTGGCCCGTTGACGACCACGACCCTATTTTATTAAAATCCATTTTATCGTCACCTTCATATCCAGGCCAAGACTTTCCAAGCGATCTTTTCCTGTCAGGCTTTCGAAGAAAATTTACACGCTTGCGTAATCTCCCTCATGCGTGATAATTCTCTGCTCATTTCACCCTCCTGCATCACAAACGAAGCCAAAAAATTGATTAATATAAAGCCTGTATATACACGTTTGTAATAGGCCTATATCACACGACGACACTTCAGCTTGGAAATGATATACCACTTAACGCCACCAAACCAAGATTATTCTTGGGGTTATCATGTCATTTTAACATTTTCCTTAATGAAATTTACGGATACTTTAAATATAAACATGAACATAATAATAAACATAACAAATGTAAATATAATCAGAATGCAACACTTCAAAATTTAATGTGGCCAGCAAGATAATTTTTGTTAACAGAAGTTCGAAATACAAAGATGACCTTCAATAGTTCGTTCCACACAATGAGTGTCACTAATTTAGCTCAGTTAGTGTCTGTCCTATGGATAGCGACTAAATCGTAAGACAACCACACCACACTAATTTTTTTTAGTTTAGTAAATCGCAATGTAACGCCAACATTAAATCTGGACGTGTGGACCCACACCACTGTCTCTTAATTCGCAGGCATTGCTCGCTACCTGAAGTAACTGGGATAGGCCTGCTATAATTGCGACTCTCCTACACTAAAAAAATAGCTTGACCCAGATTCTGGGCGCTGCTGATACTCCACATGACCACACAATTGGCTGCACGTAGGCTGTTATATCCTGCCATATTATCGTTCATCTAGCTAATGTTTGTGAAACGTTAATGTCCGCTAACCTAGCAATGTGAAACCGCCCAACCAGCGTCGAGAATTGTCAGGATGTCGAGGAGGGTGTTAAGGGATGGAGGTCGCAGACATAAACAGGACACGGACAGTCCATCTGTCCTGTGAACACGCAAGAGACACCCGGTTATTGCTAGACACAGGAACAAACCATACCGTATTAGCAGCAGGCAAACTGCCTCTCTCCTCATCTCACTCCCCTAAGGACTTCTAGAGTGGAATTAGTTCCTACCGGGTGAGGGAAAATGTATTTCTGACCAAGCACCTCGTTTCTTATTTTACCATGACTGCATGTGTTGTATATATTCTCTGACAGGGAGACAATGATGTATAATGAGCAGGTTGTGGCCCGTATCAGAAATACTGCCCCAAAATTCGATCCTGTAGGGACTGAGGGTGTTTGAAAACAGAGTACTGAGGAAACTATTTATACCTGAAGAGGATGAAGTGAAAGGAGGCTGTAGAAAACTACATAATGCTTATATCTATAATTTTTATTATTTTACAAATATTATTAGGTCGAACAAATGAAGGACGATGGGATATATTGAGACATGTGGGAGATGAGAAATGAGTACATTTTTATTGGGAAGCCTGAAGGGAAGAAATCACTTAGAAGACCTAGTTTTCAGGCCCTTAATTAAACTTTGTGTTATATAAAATACTGGGAATTTCTTTACTAGCTGAGTGACTATCAGACTCTGGAGACGCACTCTGCTCCATGGGACTTAACACTCCAATCAGAACCTGTCTGGGTACCCCGATTCGAAGCCCGGACGTCTGGATTGCGAAGCATTAGTTTTCTAGTGCCAACAAGTCAACTCAGACGCTTCGTAATCATCACATCTGAATAACTTGTGCAGTTGTTACAGCGCTGTTGAACAATCTACAGCCTTCCCAACGAAAACAAAATTGAGCTATACAAATCGAGCGACTTACTCTGATTCTCCCGGTCAGACACA
>NW_019060210.1:1614663-1627774 GCF_000696155.1 Zootermopsis nevadensis
CAGTTTTTTCATCACCAGCTCACATTCCTCTCCCGGTAGTGAGAGCAGATCCCACATAACGTGGCTGAACGTTTTGATTGTGGCGACCAGACAATTCGCTGACACTACAGCCTCATTCATATTCATATTTTCCATTTCTTTGGCCCGCAATCCCGAAAAAAAAATTGCACAGAAAGAGGCGCATATGTGACAACAGGCTTAATTAACTGCACAACTCTGTCCATCGTGTGAAATCAGCTTAAAGCATTTTATTTATACAGCTTTGTTCTTTTGCGTTCCAGTCTGTTATCTAAAGCGCGAATATTAAGATACATAATACCTTCATTTGTTGGTATGTATTGTGTGAAAATTCGTGTCTTACTGAAAGGGATGAATACAGAATATTAGTATTGAAAAATAGGTAGAATAATAGTTGAACTAAAGACAGAGGAATTAACAGGAGGCTGGAAAAATGCATTATGAAGACTTTCATAATTTGTAATCTTCGGCAAATATTAGATAAATATCAATAAAATGAGATTGGCGAGGTACGCAGCACGAATGGGAAAATAAATGCATAAAAAGTATTGGTCGCAAAGGCTGAAGGGAAAATATCACTTGAAAGACCTTGCTTAAATGGAAGAATAACATTAAAACAAGGGTGTAAAAGCAAACAAACCACATTTAGCTTTGTATTTTGTGCATGAAATTAAATATTTATTCTACTGACAGAGACGACAGCGAACATAATGGTCTCTTTGTCACGCTTCAATTCTGCGCATGCTCCAAATCTAAATGAAGACTATTTGATGGCCAGGAAATACAGTTAATGTGGGAATAAGCAAAAGCTAATTGCCAAAGGAAAACTTCGTTCAGAAACCTATTGGAAAGCGTATAAGCTTTGAGGTTTTCTCGTTGGTAAGAGTTCAGATTGAGGTCGTCTGGAATAGGTACGATATATTATTACGAAACGTCGGAAATGAAAGTCGAGTGTTGGCTCTCCTGTTTCGTATGCCCAAGGACACGTTTTTTACGTTTCCACCCGGAAAACGGCTATCGTAACGAAAGGTTTTCTTGGTTTTCCTCAGTCCCTGCAATCAAATGTCGGGATAGTAACTTCAGTTACGCCAAAAACGCTTCCAACCATATCAGTTCATTATTCAGAAATTATCCTATCATTCAACACCATGTAATTTGAATTATTTACAACGTAAATTACAAACAAAAATAAGCCTACATTCCATAATACCATTTGGAAAACCAGAAACGGAGATAATTTATGATTACTGGAAATGGTTCAGGGTATTGCCCCGTCGCGAGCATTGTTATTAAACGTAAAGTTCTATTATTGGAGAGAAGGATGACACTGGATAGTCAAGTTACTTAGTCTGATAGCATAAACGACTAATCCTGAACAATTAGAAAATGAAATTATTAAACACAGAAAGTGCGTTCAAAGTTGTTGAGCTGAACAGTGACAAACTCTGACTGTACGTGTGTGTGCATGCGTGTACTTTGTGAATTAGTGCTGTGAGCATGTTGTGAATTTGGTATCTCTGGGAATTACCTCCCCCGGCTACTCTGACCTACTGATTGGTCCAAACCGACCTGAATGCACTCTGTACCTACGACCCGTGTCGCTGAAACCTTTAACTTGTTTTATAATCGCAACCGTTTGGAGTAATTTGCTTGAACTGAATAACTGTCCCTCAACCCAAGGACCACGCTACCAAGGAGTATGAACGGAGGTACGATAAAGCTTCCCCAGTTCTTAATCTCGATGACGAACCCCATGGTCTGGTTTTCACGACGGATGGAAAGGCTGTTTCTTGGGACGTTACGCCGTGCAGCCTCGTAGAAAATGGCCGACGTTTCATGGGTGCTTATTGCCTCCATCATAACCCTCGCCATCTTCACGAAAGATAACATTAAGATGGATCTTGAGAAAGAAGGCTATGGCAATATTAATTGGACGGGAATGGCTACTGTGGGCTTTTATGTTAGTGGTGTGAAACATTAGTGTTAATTTGCCAGTGCGCATTTATTTGACTGAAGTGATTGCATTTTATTGGAATACAGTAAAATGCTGAGTATGGCTTGGACGCAGGGCTGCACAGCTAAACCCAGCATTCACTACGAGAACCACAAGATTAGTCCATTACCATCCACAAGGAGTCACCGCAAGAGGACATGCATGGTAATAACACAACAGATATTTCCCTATGGCAACAACGCTGTGGCTAGCCAATCAATGCTGCGGTCATGTGTTCTTGTCGGGAGAAGGCATAAATATATTATTCAGACCAGGAAGAGGAGATTGTTCGAAGGGAAAGATATAAATTACTGAAACTAAATATAAGCCTGGAACTTAAACATGCTATAAAATGCATACGATTTTGATCTATGTAAAGATCACGGGAACCAACGTTATGCTATCGACTTTAAAACTGATTACATGGTGCATTGTCTTAGCATATACACAGTTTTTCAACTGATCAATAAATTCCATTCTTTCAAGTAGGTCGAAGGTTTATTACAGTGTTCACGGAAGTCTGTCGCCAGAACGCACCCTTCAGTAGTGGCATCTGACATCCTCATAATCTATTTCTCCAAGATCCATGTCACTGTAATCCTTCAATCCACGTGCAGATATCACAAGCGGCCTATTACCTTTGTTTTTCCGACCAAAGTTCTCTTTGGATATCCGATTTACCCATTCGACCTATTCGTTCTATACATCAAATTTCCCCTGGTTTCATCATAACAGTAATATCAGGCAAAGCGTACAAATTAAGAGCAGTGGTTACATAATACCAGGGTACAAACATAAGCATCTCAGCTGCAGCAATCAACAGAAGGAGAGCTTCTGTATGTGGTAGGCTCTTTCTCTACCATTACCACTGCATCTGTCGATATATATCACGTTCAGGAACATCGATCTCGAAGGGCCAGTCCGCTGGAGATTACTTACTCACCTACAAACGTGCACTGAATTTATTCGTGGGTATACATTATGCCTGTGTTGCTGTCAGTCACAGACACCTAAGTAACACAGCCGTTAACAGTTTAAAGCACGGCTGTAACTATATGTACCACCTGCTATAACATTCATCAACTCCTCATTTTTCCACAGAATAAATAGCAATTATTTCCCTAAGCAGCATCGGCCAAATGATCTTTGTTGGAGACACGTTTAGTTTCCTACGAGGTACAAACCGAATTTTTTTAAAGAGTGAAAAAATCTTAGGGCTTTAGAAGTTTAAGGAAGAGTCTTATTATCTGGTGTGTGTATTCATATACAGAGCTTCTGACGTTGATTAACTTTTTAAATCTCAGCTAGCTACATTTACTACCTGAGTTAATAACAAAAAAACCTTTCATTTTGCCCATCAAGAATATTTATGGGGTTCTCAGATTAAGCAGCTATTATTTTCTTAAGCAGCATTAACTAACTGATCTTTCAAACAGTGATGTGTTTTTTGTGGTAGGGACTGAATTATCAAACACTATTTAAAAGATTTTCTTAAATATTATTTAGAAAAACTCCTGGTTTCAGAGTGTTAAAACAAAATCCCTGCTTCATTTCCTGGCTTCCGTCTGAGTAAGACCACTTCAGAGAAAAGCTCTTCTACAGCTGTTCTTAGATTCCGTTTTTTCCAGCTTCCGTCTTTGGCAATCCCATCAAGGCAGAAACCAATTTCCTCTTGGGATTCGACTATCCATGGAGAGCGCAATCTAGCGGCCATCACGGTGTTTGTCCATACTCCTCCACGTTCTAGCCCACACGTTTATTGTATCAGCCATTTCTCTTCCGCAGCCATGAATTTTACTCACACATACGTGCCGCGATGGCAACTACAAATTTTGGTCTCGTAAAAAGCCACTCTACCATCTGCCTCATATTCAGCGCGACACCACTTAGTGTCTCTTTCCTCTTAAGTAATTAAACGCCCCTGTGCAAACAGCAGGTCTTCGTTACTACCGAATGAAATGTTGCGATTAAGACCTGTTTCGAAGAGTCACACTGACATTTTGATTAATATTCAAACAGTCATACAATGATTACTATCAACGGTAAACTAATAACAGGCATGGAGCAAAGTCATACTTGAGAAGCAAATAATAGCTTACCTAGGCAAGAACTCAACACTTGGCCCTATTCTCAATCAACTGAATGAAGTCCACACTCTCACATACGTATTTTAATATAACCCTCCCATCTACACGCTGGTCTAACATGATGTTTCTTCCCTGTACAATGAAGATTTGCTAAATCACTTTAAGATATTTCGTTCTAACTTACTTTCTGGCCACTCTTACTAACTTAACACATAATTTAAACTATTACAGCAATTTTTATCAGTGTTAAACTTTCACACTTATTAATTTAACACAATGAAATTCATAAAAATTTAAAAATGGTGATTCACAAATAGGCCTGCAGTTTTCTCAGTCTAAACAAACAAGTACATCTCGAGCGATTTCTTAACAATTCGTTCTACTAGTCTATATGAAAACACAACGAATTAGCCTGCGCGTCATGCTCATAATAAGTCTGTGCACCAAACTTGGCAGGACTATCAACAACAGCATTAAAATATCTAAGCACGTTAGCCAAGCCTACCATTTTGCAGAATCCGTAATGCTTGTCAGCCGCATTAGGTACAACACTACTTTAAAACTGTGCCTTATGCATACGCACGGAAATGTGAATATATTTATACTTCTGCACCAGTTTCTTTCAAAGCAGAAGATAAAACTATAAATACAAAGAGTCGTTTTATACTTTCTGTAGGTTCTCTTAAAAATCACACATAATAAACTACAATTTCGTCCACCCGGTGAGAACCGTCCGACGTGAGTGGAGAGGTTCTTGTGCACGTCACCACAGAACGCTGCGCCCTCTTCG
Organism: Zootermopsis nevadensis; assembly: GCF_000696155.1. Next base: position 1,619,552 of record NW_019060210.1, read on the forward strand.
CTGTGCATCTCAACCACATCGCTTCCAGGCGCCCTCACCCCGTACCACGTCCTCAAGAACAAAGAGCGTGACACTCGGCATTAATTTCCTTGAGCGGAAATTCAGACGGTATGACACAGGTTCTGCACGGAACTAGAGTCGAAAATAGACTAGTCAGAGACGCCGACATCCTTATTTCCTAAACTGCATCACCAACTGTGGAAAGGGTCTCGACAGATTTCTGCTGAAGTTACTGCCACTGTGTTTGCTTTTACAGATTTTGTTAACACGTGCACAAATTGCTAAATCGCTTCCTTAAAGTATCCAGACAAATTTCCATTTGGTTCCTCTGAATGAATAGCTTATGACAACAAAAACGCAATCAATAAAATTGTTTGTCCGTATTATAACGATGATACAAGTTACAGAAGTTATATATTATCGAATAAAGCTTGAGAATGGAATCTGAGTAATTGGGGATGCTGAAGCAAGTGGTCACGACGTATATTAACGAGGTATACAAAGAGAAAGTTGAATAATTTCGTTAAATTACCTACTGCACGAAGTTTGTGTGGATAAAACTTAAAAGTTCAGTTCATATCTCAAAGAAAACATAATACGTCTCCAATAAAGAAATCAATTAGGTAATACTGTTTAGAAGAAGAATTGTGGTTGATCCTGAAAATCATGCGAAACCTTATGCGGACTCTGTAGACAAGACGCAACTACTAAACGCTAAAGTAGGTGTTACAGTTCACTCAATCACTCTACGGCTCAGGAAATTCTTTGAAAAGTCGATTGTGTACCCGGATTTTAAGAAGAATAGGCCACTTTCTTTATGTAACCCGAAAGTTCATCACCGTGTTCACAAAAGGCCGCCAGCGGACTCTATCCTGAGCTAGTTCAGCCGCAGTTACAAAATAAAAATTACTAATCAAAGAAAGAAAAAAGGAAGGAAAAATGGAATTAAATAAAAATCAGTTCCATTAAAATGCTTAATTCAGAATCAAAATAAGTGTTGGAATAAGATGTGATTTTCCTTGATTGTCAGCTGAATGGTGATTAACTTTGATACTTTAGATTAAAACTGCTTCCATAAATCAAAATGCTTTCTGTTCTTGAAACCAGCCTGAAATTAGGCACAAACTTAACACTGTAGTAATATGGATGTTAACTGCTATATTCGAAGGGCTGACACGTTAACAAACACTCGTCAAACCCAGTAGTACTTTACTCAGCCCCACTGTCTGCCTTCTCCCCCGGTAATGTGGATAATGGCAAACCTTTCTTGGGGGGCAACGTATTTACTCTACTAATGCAACGTAGGCTGACACATGTTGGCCCTAAAGCCTTTCAAACAGCTTGGTCTTTATATCCAATTAGTTTTAAGTTTCGTGGGGTGAAGATGTCGATAAATTATCACATTCCCTGTTACCTAATACAGCCCTGTCATAGGGTTGAATTCGGTGTACACGCAAAGGACATGACGTATGAATCATCCATACTAATTATTGACACTTTTGTCATGAAAAATTACTAAACGATTTATGAAATTGTGCTAAACAGAGTGATTCAGACTCAAAAAACATATATGTACAAACTAATCAATTGGGCCTTACAGTCTGACGAATCACTTAATATATCCCTCTCACATTCACATTTCGTTTCTCATTCTCATGTCAGTTTATTCACTTTATGTTATGACTACAAATTCTGGAATCCGCCACATACCTACGCTTACAGAGCATATGTAGTTATTCTTAGAGCTTAGTCATCACTTGATACACACTTCATTACAAATGTATTAATTTTCGAAAGTATGGCAGTCACGTGTAGTGGAAGCCAAACTACGTATTTGAAGTACGTTGAGTATGTGGGGTAGTTGATAGTTGGAGAGCAGGATTCCTATCCAAGAATAGAGACCTCGACGCTTTGAGAGAGCATTTCAGCCTTTCTGATCCTCTAGGAAATAAATACAATTGGAACATGAAGATCAAAGAGCAGTTCAGTCTGAACAAACGTCTTGTAATGAATAGACGCCTGTAAGTGGCGTCGAAATCCCAGTGAGGAAAGCTGTTTCGAGTTCTTATTCGTGTAAAGGGGTTTAGTTACTTATTTACACGATACAATAAAACAGGACTACACAGATTACGAAGTTGATTTCTTCAACAAGAGTCATATATACTGACAGGGCTGACGTATATCTCTGCGTGAACATTGAAATTCGATGTCTGCCTAGAGAGATTTCAATATTATGGAGGAATAAACGATCAAAAGTATAGTCATACATTCTGCTGCCTAAATTTCAAGCGGCTAAATAGAGTTTAATGTGCAAATGAATACTTAGAATTATATATTATGACGTGCGGTAAGAAGGCGTCTCTAGGAAGTAGGCCTTTTCCATCAACGACAGAGGAGTATCACGATATCAGATTCAGTCAAACACATTCCCTGAACAAACAATCAGTAATAAATAGTTGAGGAGACAAACATGACCGTCCGTCTCAATTCATCAAACCTGATAATACTAAAAGGATTGTGATTAAATTTGGCATTTGAGTTCAAACTACGAAATCTTGACAATTTTGTTTTGGTCCGTATCGGCCACTAATGGAGTCTCTGGCTCGACTGATATTTTCTGCATGAACCAGGTTGCTTCAGTGCTCTTTGACTTAATAAGAATCGCACAAACACGGCTCTGTAATTGAAAACCATTTTATGTTTGTATTAATTACGTTTTATTGATGTGGAATTTATTACTTTCAATTACCTCTCTTCCACAAATACTGTCAACATTTGTTATGGCTTTGATTAAATTCTCTGTTCTGATATATGACTGTATTTTCCTACTATTAATAAATGGACCATTCACGAATAGTACATAGCGTCAGCCTAGTTTACACCAATATGGAAGGCTCGTATGTTTGTTTCCAATACGGCATTTGTCTCTTTCTTGCTTTCTCCCTTCCTCTCTCCGCCTATAAACATGTGGAAACAGTTTGGCGCAAATTAGAACTTGACAGAAGCCAGATTTGAAACTACTCCACCACACACTGGCTGCCCTGACTTTGGATCTTTTCTTGGTGTAATTAGTCACTCCAATTCGCTGCACTGAAAAGTAACGTAAATCAGCTATAACTGCAAGCTTCCAGATTTCTTCACTGTCACCCTGCAATTGATACAGCACAATTAAGAACATATAACCGAAACGTGAATAATAATGGCCAAACATATGTGCCCTAATCTAATGCTTTGATTCCCTAATTCAAGGCACCAAATTTGGAAGACAGCGTAGGAAGAGTGGGAGAAGGTAGAATAGAATGAGAAATGTACATAGTGAAGAGAACGTAAAATACAATTGAACATCTGTGTAAAATAGGTTTCTAATTTAATCGGCACTAATTTGCCTAACCCGTGATAAAGGCAATAAGAAAGTGTCCGGTTGCACCTTGGAATCAACAAAATGCGTGTCGCGAACACTATGTGTAAGAACAGCTTCAAAGGAGTAAAATATAAGGCCCATAACCCAGCCTGAGTATTAAGGCCCTCATCATTTGTTCTGCAGATGTACGCACACTGCAACGACAGAATCCTTGACCTACAACTCTCGTAGTAGTGTAACGCTGAAACTGCCAAAGGATTTGCGATAGCTCACCGCTAAATTAACCCCGCAATTGTTTCTTGAGGAGGCATGGCTTACCCGTTGCTGACGTCAACGTGGGAGCACAGCAGCAAAGCAGAAGTAGGATACAGGACTCGGAACATATCCGACAGGGTTATCTCCCCCTCAACGCAGTGCTTCTGGTTAAATAAAATTTCGGCCAATCGGATCACGTTTCCTAACACCATCATAATCGAAAGCCGCCATCATCATCGTCTTCACTGTCGCGTTCATTCCCACACTCTCACTACGGCAAACTTTACAACCACCATAATCAAAATAATCACTGCATTTGCATTTGAGCTATATGACATCCAGGCAAAGCCGTCATAATCAAATTCGTATCGGATGTAAGTAAACCGATTATACTTAATACGACTATTTAATACCTTAATAACTTTAACCAGTATAATAATTTAGCATCATTGGGTTCCCTATATTATTTCCGGAAATAATACAAAATCAGCAGTTTACAATGTCCTGGCTTTTAAAGTTCGACGGCCATTAGAGCTCTTGTATAAATGCAACCACATAAATACATACATTTATAACCACCCATCAATCTAATGTTTCTTTTCGCGTATTTTACGCTGTAAGTTATACAGGCTACATAAAATTCTGCAATACACTAGAAGAATCGAAGGCGATACATCTGAAAGATTACAAAATGAGGAGACCGCAGTCTTCTATAGTCCTCAGACACTATCACAGAACTTACCCGGAGCAGTAGAGAAAACTATGAGGAATCTCAAGTGAGACTTGCTGAGATTCTGGTAAGCTACCTCGGGGATACAGATGGAGACATTATGTTTGTCCAAAACACTGATATCTATCTATGAGTCTACAACTAATCATAACCTACTGCTGTGAGAACCTCAAATCTCATAACCGAGTATCGGTGTATTTTTCCTGGTAATAATGAAACACTGTCAAAAAATATATCCTGTCTTCATTGGAATTCGACTCCAGATCTCACAAAACATTCACTGCCAATTCCGCATGATAACCGGTACACATATCTATATATCATCTACATTATCAAGTACAACTTTGTTGAATAATTTTCCAAGAATATCAGTCTAAAGTCTTTGGAACAGGATCAGGGAAACCGTCATCGGCAACAAACCGAACCAACAGAGATCTGAACACGCAACCAAATGATCCGAAATCGATCTTCGTGTCATGTCTCTTGCCCCGTGCCTTACCGTCTCAACTATCGAATGCTTACTTCACTGAACAGGCCGGGGCGAAAGGTGTTTTCTTTCCGTCTGAATCGTATCGGGCTGCTTCTAAATGATTCGCCTACCTTATACCGGAGTGACGGACCGTGAAGTTTGGGCTAAATTATCCTTGAAATGAGAAGACGCCGGTTTCCTCCTGGCATTCGTACGGCTTCAGTAGCAGCTGCAAGAGACGGCTGGGAGGGACAACCATCCTCTGTTAGACTGTTTCATTAACTCTGCAGCGACACCGAGACATGGGAAAAATTAGGCAATTCTGTTTTCTTTCTAAACTTCCCTTTTCTTCGTTTCCTTTTCTAATTTTCGCGTAGTTTTTGTTATTTATTTCCAAATTATTTCGTTTTCTTCCTTTTCTTTACTTATTTCCCATTACTCTTCCTCATTTCATTCCTTCCACGCTCCAGCCCTTTTTACTTTCATTCTCCTTCGTCCCTAAATTTATTCATATATTTCCTTTTTCCTGTTCTCTTTCTTTTCGTCTACTTTATTTTTTTTTTTTTTTAGTGTTCTGTCTGACGACAGGTCCATATGAACAGGATCCTTCCATCCTTTTCTCGGACTGGGACCTGTTCATACACGTTCTTGGCAGATGATCCAGAAGTGGTTTGCCATTGCCTTCTTCTGTGTGTGAATGGAGTAATTGTTGGGATGCCACGGAGAAACCGGGGAAGCCCCCGGAGGTAAACTCCGTGATGCCTAGAGCACGGCCTTGCCCAACACAAGTTATAAATTCGGGCACCGCCGGGAATCGAACCCGAGACCCCAGGATTACAAGGCCAGCGTTCTAACCGCTAGACCACTTCTTATGTAGTTCCTGCCGTAGCAGCAAGACTTAACATTATCGACAGACGCAGAGTGCAAATGGAGTCTGCACTAATCTGGATATGTATATATAACTTAGTAGAAAATAAACGCCACCTCTTAAGTCCACTTATTAGCTTTCACGTACAATTATGATGAACTGATTCAATGCCTTTGAGAAATGTAACGAAAAGACATCTTTTTGTAAGGAATTATACTGCAGTCATCCTGAGAGGACTACTACAAACCTCAGCATGGATAATATAACCTGCGATGCCAGCGTGAGAAAACATCTAACTATGCGTTAATATTCCGTAATATAACAAAATACGACACTTTAAGTTATAATTTTAAAGTTTAAAGCCTTTAAATGTCGACGAATAAGTTATTTATAAGAATTATAAATGCATGCAAAGGTACTTGCATCGCGCTGCCCTCGACAGTTTTTAAGATTCACGTGTTTTATCATGCCATCGCCCATTTTCTAATGTTTAAGAAACAAAAGATACCGAAACGTCTTACATTAAATTTTGACGATCTGAAGGTATTAAATATTGTAGAATGTATAAGAAAGTAAAACACTAAAACAGTGAGGAAAATGAGCGTTTCAACAGAAAGGCAACATACAGGAAGAATAAAGGAAATAAAAACTCTTCTTATGCTGCATACTTGTGGTTTATATTTGGGAATTGGGTCCATACAAAAATCACAATATATAGTTATCATGATCACAGAAATTACAGAGAATTTCGAGACCTGAGGGCAGCATCCAGATTATCTAGGGTGTTCAGCCAACCGTACGCCAACAGGCCCTACATTATCGATTCTCTTCAGTCCGCGAGAACTACATGGGGCTGACATCAAAGTAGACTACATCCACGTCGTAATATCCTGCGTGACACTCTGCCACAGTCTCAAAAACAAAACGTAAAAGATGAACATGACGATAGCTGACGGCGTGTTCCATTATTAACATGTGTATGACATCACAAAGGAGGCTTGACCCTGTTTCTGTCACACGCCACCCTTTCTAAATGAAGCTTTCAGAGATTATGCACCACGTCGAGGTGCGTTGGTACGGTAATGATTTACATTCACAGGGCGTTCTAGTAAATATGTCGTTGCAAGGAGGATGATCATGAAAGCAATCCTATAAAGAATACAAAAGTCCGGACCCGCGTTTGTAAGTCAGCCGTAATACAGTTCGGCTTGGACCCATCTTGAGAGCCAGTTACATTTTTACAAACGATTTCACTAAGATATATTTTGCTGTTCTCCATCTACCACCTCATCTCAATACATAGCTTTATCTCAAAATGTGAAGAATTTTTGAAACAAGTGTGAGTGCAAACAACTTCAGGATGCTGCACCAAAGTTCCCTTTTCGCAAATATCTCCACATCTTACGCACATGCAACCCCATATCAGATATAGGATAATGTTCAACAGGATATTCCACATAAGCAAAGCGAGGGTGGGTCTACATCACGAGCCAGGAATGATCTTTGTAGCGCAGTTTCAAAAACATGTGAGTTGGCCAGGATGTTGGAGGGATGAACCTATTTTAATTGCAACTCATCCTCCTTATAAGGTCAGGGGGAGATAAATCTGACACACAAACGCGTACATATCACAAACGTGGGACAAATGAATAAAGCTATTCCGCGTCTGTGACGCGTGGGTATATGGTAAGCAATGGCATCAATGAAGACCAGAGAACTTTATGATTCAGGTATGAGATTAAAACTCTGAAAATCCGACACTGCGTACATTTAGTAACATGTAATTAACTTGATGGTTTCACAACGCCACATAACGCAGCTTGCAGTTTTACGTAAAAATGTATTCTCATAAAATGAACAGAGAAAGGGCTATTATTTTAATTACGGAATGTAACATCTCCATTATTAATTAGCTAAACTCTGGGACATTTCTGTAACGTGGGAAGTAGTCTAGTTACCGCTGGCTAAATATGACGAGAAAATCAATGGAAATATGGCTCTAATTATAGAAGCTCTTAAGAAAAATTAATTTGTTGTCGTAACCAATATGTTTGTAACAAATCTTAAACTGTTTTTCAAAACTGTTACTCGAACGTTTAGACGCTATGAAAGGCGGAAACAGCTTTTCAAGAAAGACTCTGCTCCATGGAGTATGTCCGTATAATTAAAAAAAAACATGGCGATACGTTATAAACACATATCATAACCTAAGTAGATTTACATTAGAAAGCAGCTACTTGGGAGACCCAATAGGAGACTGGAGGAGAGAGATTTTGAGGATACGTATTAGATGGAACTGGTTCCGGATCTTGTCTAATGGCGGGCTGTAGCACCATCAATAAAAATACAATGAGTTATGCTATGAAGAAAAGATCAGAACAAAGCTACTGGACGCTCATTTATTTCAAGTTCAGAATGTATCATCCCAGTTACTTTCGAAAACACTGACGATCAAGGTGTCTCAAGTCTCTGACACCTTTTCTTTACATACATTTAGAACACACCAAGACAAATTCTAACTGTCGTGCTGATTTTACCTA